>JAJHSJ010000002.1:81691327-81786776 GCA_021015155.1 Magnolia officinalis | reverse complement strand
GCTTATTCTAGGGGTATTTTAGTAATTTTATGTCTTTATTTGCTTATTTAAGTGGGCTAAAGCCCTAAATCCGAATTTGAACTATTGATTAATGAAAAGCAAAACCCTTTGGTTGCCTCCTTCCTCTCTTCTCTCTAATGGTGCTTCTTTTCTTCCCTTGATCTTCTTCTTCTAATTTCTTCTTGTGCCCTTCCAACTTCTTCAAGGTAATAATTTTCTTCCTTCTATTTTTCAGTTTTGGCTAATCCTTCTTTGATCAAAATCTTGAGAACCGATCTAAACCCTAAACCCCCAAATTCTCAAATCCCTAATCCGAGAAACTTCTTGGTTCTTCAGACTAGTGATCTTCATTGATCGATTAGGTGTGACCATGCAAGATCAGGAGGTCTCAACCCTCGCTGGATCCAACCTAAGTAGTAATTGAACTCCATACTCCATGGTTGTGGTGATGGCCCGCTCCATTGCATGTTTCCTTGATAATTTTCTCAGTTATGATGATTACTGCTAGAATTTTAGATCATTTATTCCTTGTATTTCCGTTGTTTAATTATGTTCATGAGCATGCATCATAATTAAGGCTGTCCTGCATCAAATTTGGTATCAAAGCCTAGGCTTGCATGGTTTTTTGTCTAGATCGAGTTATCAAATTAGGGTTTTAATTTTTAGGTTTAATTTAGAAAGTTTCCAGATTTAGAGAGTTTTCAATTTTAGAAACTTTCCAGATTTCCAGATTTAGAAAGTTTCCAGATTTAGAAACTTTCCAAATTTAGAAAGTTTCCAGATTTAGAAAGTTTTCAATTTTAGAAACTTTTCAGATTTCCAGATTTAGAAAGTTTCCAGATTTAGAAACTTTCCAGATTTAGAAAGTTTTCAATTTTAGAAAGTTCCTAATCTGAAAATTTTTCAGATTTGAATTGTTTCCTGTTTCAACTTAATTGTGTCAGTTCATAATAGTTTTGCATTCATCGCATTCATCTTGAAAGTCATAACACCTAGTAGTCTAGTTGGGTAGAGTTTGGTTCAAGTCTTCATTGTATGCCCACGAGAAAAGGTAGAGGTTTCGGACTTCAACCTACCATGAATAACGAGCAGTTATCTGAGCAACTTGCTCAATTGATACAAAAGATAACCGCCCTAGAAGCGGGTCAAAAGCGTGAGTTTGCCCGCCTTGAGAACCAAATTACCACTACCATGACTAAGGTCGAGCAATTAGAGGCGTCCCAAAAGGAAAACCCCGCTGTAGGGGATGATGCACACTCCCAAATGGGAGGAATCATTGAAGAACGCGCTGCCACACGTGGTGGTAGTGAGGATAGAGATCGTGGTAATGGTCGTGGTATGGTGCGAGAGGCACGAGCCACATGTGATCATCAAGACCGTTATGATCCAGATGAGCGTGCGATGAAGAGTGTGAGAGTTGAGGCCCCGAGTTTTGATGGGCGCTTGGATCCCAAGGCATTCCTTGACTGGGTTGCTGACATGGACCACTACTTTGAGTGGTATGGCATGTCGGAAAACCCTCAAATGCGGTTTGCTAAGATGAAGCTTGTGGGTCAAGCCAAGCTCTTCTAGACCAACACCGAGCGTAGGATAGAGAGAGTTGGTAGAGCCCCTATCACACATTGGTATGAGATGAAAGAGAAGTTGAAGGAGAAGTACCTTCCTCTCTCATACCGTCAGAAGCTCCTTGACCAATGGCAATCCTTACGCTAAGGGTCAATGTCTGTCGCTGACTACATCGCTAACTACATCGCTAAATTTGAAGAGTATATGATGCGATGTGATATCCGAGAAGACCCTCTAGTAACACTCTCGTTTCAAGACGGGCCTTTGTGCGGATCTTCAGCGCGAGCTTATGACTCGGCCCTTAACGGACTTGGATGAAGCATATCAAGTCGTGCAGGAGTTAGAACAATATCTGAAGGCTCCTGTCGTTCGTCGTTTTGAGTCTCGAGACTCCAGTGCTAGATCTAGTTCCCAGGGAACTAGACCTAATATTGGTAGTCAACCTAGGGCACAGGCGACCATTCCGCCTAGGCCTAGAGAGGACAAGGGCAAAGGGGTTCTTGTGCCGGTCCTAGTAACATGAGCCAAGTGAGGTGCTATGAGTGTGAAAATCTTGGCCACATGTCTAATCAGTGTCCTACGAAGAGCCGTGGGAGAGCCTTAGTTATAAGCGAGTCCCACGAGGGTGGAGATGACCAGGGTGACTATAAAGTTGAAGAGTATCACCCTGAAGGAGGACTTACTGATGAAGAAGAAGTGGATGGAGAAGCAACGCTTGCAGTAGTCAGGCGTGTGCTAGCTCAGTCTAGAAGTAGTGCTGACTGGAGTCGAAGCACTATCTTCTACACTATTGCCAAGTGTGGTGAAAAGAATTGTAAGGTGATAGTGGACAGTGGAAGTTGTCAGAATGTGATTTCCACTAGCACCTTAGATTGCTTAAAACTGAAATCCACACCTCATCCAGACCCATATAAAGTTTCTTGGGTTGACAAGACATCCCTACCTGTCACCCAGCAATGTCTAGTCCCCATCGAGTTTGGGTCATACAAAGAGTCCCTGTGGTGTGATGTTTTACTTATGGATGTGGGACATGTTATCCTAGGTAGACCGTGGTCATTCGACAATGATGTCACGATCTTTGGCCGTTCGAATGCGTGTACTTTTATGTATAACGGTAAAAAGATCAAACTTAATCCCATGCCACCTGAGAATACACTAGGGAAGAAGAAGGATGAGAAGGCAAGTGAGCCTAGAGGAATGAGGAAATCCAAACCTAAGTCTCTACATATAATCAGCGTAAGAGAGTTTGAAAAAGACGCTAAGGAGAATTCTATGGTGTATGCCCTTGTGGCTAGAGAGATTACACCTGAGGTTCCATTAGAGTTGCCCCGTGAGGTGACCTCAGTCCTGAAGGAATACAGTGATGTATTTCCTGAAGACTTACCGAATAAGTTGCCACCTATGAGGGATATACAGCATGCCATTGATCTTGTCCCAGGGTCTACTTTACCGAACCTTCCTCACTACAGGATGAACCCTGCAGAGCATGCAGAGTTGAAGAAGCAAGTTGATGAGCTTCTGCAAAAGGGTTTCATCCAAGAGAGTATGAGCCCGTGTGCCGTGCCTGCATTGTTGACGCCAAAGAAAGACGGCACGTGGCGCATGTGTGTGGACAGCCGTGTCATAAACAAAATTACTGTTAAGTATAGGTTTCCTATACCTAGAATTGATGATATGCTTGACATGATGGCCAGGTCCACTATATTCTCTAAGATAAACCTAAAGAGTGGATATCACCAAATCCGTATACGCCCAGGAGATGAGTGGAAGACGGCGTTTAAGACAAAAGATGGGCTGTATGAGTGGTTGGTCATGCCCTTCGGCTTGACTAACGCACCCAGTACTTTCATGCGGGTGATGACACAAACTTTGAGGCCGTTCATGGAAAAATTCCTAGTGGTGTACTTTGACGATATTCTTATTTATAGTACCACTAAGGAATCACACCTTGAACATTTAAAGAATGTCTGTAATGTCCTTAGGAAGGAAAAGTTATATGCTAATCTTAAGAAATGTGCATTCATGTCTAGCCAAGTTGTGTTCTTAGGATTTATAGTGTCATCTGAAGGGATGCGCGCAGACCCTGAAAAAGTCAGGGCCATAGTTGAGTGGCCAGAACCAAGGAACATTCATGAGGTGCGAAGCTTTCACGGCCTAGCAACTTTTTATCGTCGGTTCATTAGAGGTTTTAGCACGATCATGGCTCTCATTACCGAGTACATGAAAAAGGGAGAGTTCATGTGGTATAAAGCCGCAGTCAAGGCTTTTAAAGAAATTAAGGGCAAGATGGTGGAAGCTCCTGTCATGCGTCTACCTGACTTTTCTAAAGTCTTTGAAGTAGCGTGTGATGCGTCTGGTGTCGATATAGGTGGAGTGTTGAGTCAAGGACACCTAGTGGCCTATTTCAGTGAGAAACTGAATGAGGCAAAACAAAAATACTCCGCTTACGACAAAGAATTTTATGTGGTAGTGCAATCCCTGAGACATTGGCCACACTATCTCCTACCGCAAGAATTCGTTTTGTTTTCTGACCATGAGGCTTTGAGATATTTGCATTCTCAGAAGAAACTCAACCCAAGGCATGCCAAGTGGGTAGCGTTTCTTCAGGAATATTCGTTTGTTTTGAAACACAAGGCCGGGGTTGAAAACAAACCAGCGGATGCCCTTAGTAGGAGAGTGGCGTTGCTCAACTCCTTGAGTGTAGAGGTAGTCGGATTTGAGCAACTGAAAGATGAATACCCCATATATCCTGATTTTGGGGGTACTTACGCGTCGCTCTCTAGTGACCAGCATATTATGGGTGAATATGTTCTTAAAGATGACTTTCTTTTCAAGGGAGACAGACTTTGTATTCCCCATATGTCCCTTCGTGAATTCCTCATCTGGGAGCTTCATTCAGGAGGGATAGCTGGCCATTTTGGTCGTGATAAAACCATTGCCCTCGTGGAAGATCGTTTCTATTGGCCAAGCCTCAAGCGAGACGTAGCCAAAGTTTTAAGGCAGTGTCGAACATGTCAGCTGGCAAAGCAAAGAAAGCAAAATACCGGGCTATACACGCCATTGCCAGTGCCACATGCTCCGTGGCAGGACATTAGTATGGACTTCGTGCTTGGGCTTCCCAAGACTATAAAAAAGTACGATTTCATTTTTGTCGTTGTGGACCGTTTTTCTAAAATGGCACATTTCCTCCCATGTTCGAAGACATCGGATGCGTCTCATGTTGCTCGTCTCTTTTTTGATGGTGTGGTGCGTCTCCATAGGTTACCTAAAACCATAGTGTCTGATCGTGATGTTCGATTTACTAGCTATTTTTGGAAGACACTGTGGCACATTATGGGAACTCGTTTGCAATTTTCTACTGCTTACCACCCACAAACAGATGGTCAAATTGAAGTGGTAAACCGTAGCCTTGGAAATCTTCTACGTTGTCTAGTGGGTGAACATGTTAAGACTTCGGACCTAATTTTACCAACTGTTGAACTTGCTTATAATGGGTCAGTTAATAGATCTACAGGATTGAGTCCTTTTGAAATTGTAAGTGGTTATAAACCTAGAATGCCCATAGATCTCTTACCTATGTCTGTTACCCAAAGGTCTTCTGAGTCAACCGATGCATTTGCACGCCATATTCATGATTTGCATACACATATTAGACAGCGGTTAAATAAGAGCAATGATGATTATAAAGTTTCAACTGATTCTCATCGTAGAGTGCAAGAATTTCAAGAAGGAGACTATGTAATGGTGCGAATAAGGCCAGAGCGATTCTCTCAAGGATTTGCAAAAAAATTACAAGCGCGTGGTGCTGGACCATTCAAGATATTACAGAAGGTTGGGTCCAACGCGTATCGGGTTGACCTTCCACCTGAAATGAGCGTTAATCCAACTTTTAATGTGGAAGATCTAGTCCGTGCCCATACTCCCATTGTTGATACATCGTCCCTTTTATGGCCTTTTTCTGAGTTTGCTACCCAACCCCTTCCACCCCCCCCCCCCCCCCCCCCCCCCCCCCCCCCTCCACCCATACCCAGGAGGAAATCCTGGATGACGAGATAGTATCCACAAGAGATGGACGAGATAGTATCCACAAGAGATGGATCCTTGTCAAGTGGAAGAACAAACTATCGTCTGAATCTACGTGGCTGTCGGGCGACGCATTGCAGGGTATTGATCCAGATCTACTAGAGCGCTACACAAGTTTCAACTCGTCGGAGTCGAGTTTTTCTCACCCGAGGGGAATTGATGCGGACACAAGCGCATTCAAGGTGTACCAACGAAGAAAGCGCCAACCACAAGTGCCGTCCTTGTGGATAGGCGATTATTGAGGAGTTGAAAACCTTTCACATGTGATTGGACATATAGAAGACCCCACTCAGGGAAAACACATGTGAAGGAAGATTGGAGAAAGAAGACCGAGCGCCCGAACTTTCCCGTACTTATGTTATTTGCGCGTTTTTGCTTAGTTAGGGGTATTTTAGTAAGTTTGTCTTTATTTGCTTATTCTAGGGGTATTTTAGTAAGTTTATGTCTTTATTTGCTTATTCTAGGGGTATTTTAGTAATTTTATGTCTTTATTTGCTTATTTAAGTGGGCTAAAGCCCTAAATCCGAATTTGAATTATTGATTAATGAAAAGCAAACCCTTTGGTTGCCTCCTTCCTCTCTTCTCTCTAATGGTGCTTCTTTTCTTCCCTTGATCTTCTTTTCTAATTTCTTCTTGTGCCCCTCCAACTTCTTAAAGGTAATAATTTTCTTCCTTCTATTTTCCAGTTTTGACTAATCCTTCTTCGATCAAAATCTTGAGAACCGATCTAAACCCTAAACCCCCAAATTCTCAAATCCCTAATCCGAGAAACTTCTTGCTTCTTCGGACTAGTGATCTTCATTGATCGATTGGGTGTGACCATGCAAGATCGAGAGGTCTCATCCCTCACCGGATCCAACCTAAGTAGTAATTGAACTTCATACTCCATGGTCGTGGTGATGGCCCGCTCCATTGCATGTTTCCTTTATGATTTTCTCAGTTATGATGATTACTGCTAGAATTTTAGATCATTTATTCCTTTTATTTCCGTTGTTTAATTATGTTCATGAGCATGCATCATAATTAGGACTGTCCTGCGTCTATAACCAGCCCATATACACGTGTTCCAACCAATCACAAGGGTCGACGACCACAAACACGGTATCCAACGATGGCAATTAGCCCACACGTCCCATACACGAGAGGCGATGATCACGAACACTTCATCCCCTTCTATCATTACAAAGGCCCAACACAACAAAAAGAAAAGAAACCCTGTGTTTCTTAAAAGATTTTCAACACAAAAGGGATGAAAAAGACTAAAAAATAAATGAAGGAAAAAGAATTATAAGGTAGAATGGAGAAAGATCAATTAGATTAGGAACAAGGATGCTTTGATACCATGCAGAATTATAGGTTGAAGAGAGGAGGAGAAGAGAAGGAAGAGAATAGAAAGTTGGGAGGAGAGGAAAAAGAATTAGGGCTCACTTGGCATCTCTACTCTAATCTAATAAGAGCTTTTCAAATAAGAGCTACTTTAATAAGCTCTTTTTGTTCTAGCTCTTGTTTTAAATAAGCTCGTTTGGTAAAATCACATTTTCAAAACAAACAAACAAAAAAGCATTTATTTGAAATAAGCATGTTTAGTAAAACATTTAAATAAGAGCTTTTTTTAAGGGGTAGTTGATGTCATTTTTAAAGATTATAACAACTCCATTATAAGAGCAATATAGATGGTTATTTTGGTGGATCACATCATAGATTGACTGTGTCCCAAATGACGAAATAATGGATGGCTACAATCTCATGTTTTACCAAATTACATATAGGAAGCACAATCTCCATAAGATCCTTCCATGTTACCTTTAATCAAAACCCTATGCCTCTACTAGGCCTGCAATCAACCCTGGCATGGGCCGCACCATTGTGAATTGGCTAAGCCCCCACCAGCAAACCTCTATAATAAAAAAAAAAAAGGGGAAATGGAGGACCACATGGTCCACACTCGTCGTGTTCCTAAAAAGAGATGCACAACTGTTGATACAACAACCATCTTGGGCCACAAGGCAACCAAATAGTAAACAATCCACAATGCATTGGGATCCACTAAGATTTGTCTCAATCTGCAATTGAGACTGTTGCAAGGTTAAAATTGTTTACCCCATAAACATCCAAATGAATTAAGGCCAATAGAAGTATCAATGATTTATAGGTATACAAATTAAAGTTGTAGATGGACACAAAGTAAAATGGTGTAAAGAAAACCTAAAAAGAGACCCATTGAAATCTTCCACTTTGTAAAATTACTAAAAGACAGTTAAGAAATCAACTAGTAATAGGAACTCAGTTCAGAATGGTCTATACCTGTGGATACAATGATGTGAAGTGCCTCCCAAGTAAAATTGCGAAGTTCTCCACAGAAATAACTTCTGAGCACTCTTTTGCTTTCACATATACCTGTTGACATGATTAAATTCATAACTAGAAGAACACAATTGAACACAGTATTTATGTGATCAAAGAGAGAGAAAAATAATATGGTACCACAATCCACAGTCCGAGATTAGAAAAACACAAGAAATCAAAGATGTAACAAACCACCAATATAATACCTTCAAAAGGGGAAAACCCCACTGATTGAATTATTAGATCCGAATTGGCCATGAGCCCGTGTCCAAATTTAGCATGAAAGAGAGAACAAATGCCCCAAACACAACCAAAGTCTCAATGGAAATTTAGTCCAAAAGAATAATCTATTTGGCCATGCATCCCTCTTTTGTATTGGTTTTATTAGATCAAGATTTAAAGAAAAAGACAACATTAATTGTAAAATTGCATTAGTAGTCCTAGGTAACGAACCAAATACGATAATACCAATATTGCAATCAGATGGAAGCACTTTTCCCCATGAACATTTTGTGAGCACCCTATCATACAAAGCTCCCAGAAGGTCAACAATCCAATCGAGCGAAAAAATAATCTCAATAAGTGCTCCTAAACAACAAACAGGGATAAAGCAGGCAACCATTTGCATATTGGAAGCAAAATAGCTTTAGCTTGTCAAATGGAGTTCAATCCTTTCCCTTCTAGTTCTAAATCACCAGATTTAAAGGAAGAGGAGTTTATTTTCACTAATTGCTTCCTGTTTATCATGTTGAGTCATTGGGTCCTTGAACCTCTAGTAGCATTGCATATGCCACAGCCTTATCTCAAAGGATCTTATCAATTGTGGTCTGAATATGCTTAATGGTTTTTTTAGGAAGCTAAGAAGGATTGAGTGAGAGACTACAAACATCTTCCAATACTCAACGACAAGGCACCTTGCCTCCTTCCCACTTTAAGGAAGCTAAGTATTGAGAGACTGCAACTACCTTCCAACCAAGGTATTCTGTATCGGTAATGGTGGCTGTAACAGTCACCACTATTACCGATATGGATATTGGTTGTAACAGCCGATACAGGGCGTAACGATTGTTACGACTTCCGTAACGGTTGAAAATTTTCTTTTGCCCGAAAAAATCTAAAAAATTATCTAGAAAATTCAAAATAATGTAAATATTCCAAATATGTATTCATTTTTTGTTTTGAACGTGTTTATGGTAGTGTAACGGTCCACTCTTTGGTGAGAGTGTTGTATTGGGTTGTTTAGTGAATTTGTGAACATGAATTTATGCATTTAATGTTTACACATCACAATCAAGCATTAGAACTAGAAAAGAAAAAAAAAAAAAAAAAAAAAACCTATATGATTTTACATCTTAAAACTATATGATTAGAACTAGAAAAAAAAAAAAAAAAAACAATCAAGCATTAGAACTAGCATAAATACTACTTTACAATTTTTTGAAAAAAAAAAAAAGCTCTCGGAGCTTCTATTCACTCAAATCACTTCAATCTATATGATTTTAATCTTAAAAACTATAGTAAAAGTGGTCGAAATTTGTTGTAAAATGTTCTAGGAGAGTTTTTAGAATGAGAAAAGTGAAAAAATGAGAAGAAAATTGATTTAAATAGAAAAAGAAGTGGCCGTTTTTCGACCGTTACGGGGGTAACAGTTGTTATGCCCCATAACGGCCTTTACGACCACCGTAACAGCCGATACGGTCCCAAAAAACCAACTACCCCGTTTCACCCCCGTATCGTGTAACGGTCATGGCCATTACCTATATGTATCAACCTTTACGGACGCATCGTAACAAATACAGACCTTGCTTCCAATAATCAATGACAAGGCTCCCTCCTGTGCACGGAGGTCCCAGCGTAAGCCTAAAACATTACTTCCACATTGCCTTCATTGTCACATGAATCTCCAACATATGAACTATATCATTATGCATGTTTAAATCAATGGCACTTGAAAGGGAAGATAAGAGAAGAATAGAAAGGCAAGTGCGAGAATGTTGTTCTCTCCCCTCTAAACTTACTATTTATATTAACCCAAAATAAGTATAGCACTCTGAGGAAGCACACACACACACACACACACACACACATGTTTTGCCTACACTCCCCCTTAAGATGGAGCATAAATATCCTACATCCAACTTGTCTAGTGTACAATGAAATGAGAAGAACTTGTTGCTTAAGTGAAAATACATTTTTTTTGCCTAAGTTTC
This sequence comes from Magnolia officinalis, assembly GCA_021015155.1. Lineage (NCBI taxonomy): Eukaryota > Viridiplantae > Streptophyta > Magnoliopsida > Magnoliales > Magnoliaceae > Magnolia > Magnolia officinalis. The sequence continues at coordinate 81,776,571 of JAJHSJ010000002.1, read as the reverse complement.
TTTTAAATCAGCGGTCAATTGGCTGCATTTTTTTAGCATGTAAAGGTAGTTGATGATTTTTTGGATAATATCAGTGTTTGAAATATCATCATCGCGGTACGTATCGCATTCTTGGGATACAGGTGTGTATCGATTATCGCATGGGATATATTGGTTGTATCGCGTAATGTATCGATGTTGTTGGAAACATTGGGAAATTGGTTGAATTTTTCAATGAAACTTCAATGATTGTTAAAAAAAGACATCAATAAACTTATAAATCAAAATATTAATTTTTTTATTTTATTTTAAAAAAAAAAAAAAAAAAAAAAAAAAAAAAAAAAAAACAAGTGCACACAATAGGTTTTCTTTATCCGGAGTCCTAATTTATGCGTTGTCTAACTGAATTGATGCAAGTATATTCAAAGTATATTCATTTAATTTATAAATATAAGAAAATGTGTGGAAACACAAGCAATACATTCAAAAACGAAAGATGAATCACTAGAATAGGTTACATACATGTTTGAATTTATGTTTGGACACAAAGATTGCAACCGATTTGTGAGATATTGAGAGATTTTGTTTTGTTTTTTTTCAGTTTTCTGCAACTCGGCCCATCTCCTCCAAATCTCGAAATCGAAGCTCCGAATCTATGATTTTTCATACAAAATATGAAGAAAAAAAAAATCATGGATTTATAACAATTTAACACTAATTTAACATGATTTATAGAAAAAAAAAATGATTGAAAATTGAAAATGCTCACCGGATCAAACATGTGGGATATATCGCACTACTTGTACACTTTGTATCGCACAGGTGGGATACAAGATATATTGTGGGATATATCGGCTGATATCATCGATATTTAAAACACCGGATAATATAATTATAAGTTTATTTTCAAAATAATTAATACATGTTAAAAATTATGGATGTAGTGACCTACATTAGCTAACACAATATTCATTTGCAAGTAAAACATGTCAAGAGGAAGAGGTAGAAGACAACCTGATATATTGGATGGAGATATAGCCAGCCTATTTCTGACAATCGATTCGAGAGTAGTTGTAATTTGTGTGGCCACGGGTCAAAGAGTGGAGGGGTAACCCGCTTGAAGGAACATTTAGCGGGAAAGTATCGCAATGTTGTGGACTACCCTAAGTGCCCACAGGATGTGAAAGCAAAAATGAAGTCTTTGTTAAAAAAATGTGAAGATAAGAGCGACTAAAATGTACATGAGAGGGAGATTAGGGAGGAGTTAGGGCAGACACCATATGTGGGTGAGGATGTAGTGGATTTGGATGAGGGTGATCCTAATTACAGACGTGCAATTAAGGAGTCCATACGGGATCAGTGGAACATGGATCAGCAGAGGCGGTGGGAGGCGAGCAAAAATGAGGCGTTGGCACACACATTCTCTTCAATGCATGTAGCTCAACGTCATATTTTGAGTAATATGGTTGGCCTTCCTCCATTTTCCATAGGTTTAGGCGGTGGGAGGCGAGCAAAAATGAGGCGTTGGCACACACATTCTCTTCAATGCATGTAGCTCAATGTCATATTCTGAGTAATATGGTTGGCCTTCCTCCATTTTCCATAGGTTTCCATCACAACGATGGTACCAATATCTATGTTGTGGCCTTTAAATAGTATGAAGGGCATGTGACATCCAACTAATCAAGCATGTATCTCGCTTTACTAAACCAGTCATCAAAATTATAGTCGATGAGTTTTCTTCTCTAAATAGATCAATAGTTGTGGTGTTGGACGCCATCAATTAACTATAGGTGACATTAGTACCAATTCAAAATTATAGGTTCTCTTCAATTCCATATATATATATATATATATATATATATATATATATATATATATATATATATATATATATATATATATATATATATTGCAGCAACAAAATTTTATTAAATGAGAGCTCAAAGAATCAAAAAAAAAAAAAAAAAAAAAAAAAAAAAAAAAAAAAAAAAAAAACCAACAACTAGAGATCATCAATCATATTGAAAAGAAGGGGAAGATATTGAAGAAGATGAGGAAGATATGAGACGAAGAAGAAGATATGAGAGAAGGTGAGAGAGAGAGAGAGAGAGAGAGAGAGAGAGAGAGAGAGAGAGTTGTAGAGAACATAAGGCTTGGGGTTTGAAAACCCTATGCACCTTTTATATTACCTCTAACCGTGTAAAAAACATGTGGACATTATTGGGCCTTTAGGTAAGGCCCAAGCCCAATCAATTGTCCATCTTATTCAACTCCTATAAATGTATTCAACTCTGTTACAAGACCTATTCAACTTATCACAAAACTTAGTGTTTAACATTCCCCCATAAGCTAGAGCATAGATGTTGGTCGTGCTCAACTTGTTACTATCTCAAAGAGAGGGACAGTTCTATGCCTCATTCAACGAGAAAACTTCTTCATCGATTGCGATTACTGCTTTCACAATCATTTAAACATTTGTGCCATTATATATTTCATGAATTTAATATAGTTTGAATATTTCCCATACCATTGTTTTCAACAATTTTTGAGATATTGCCCCATGGCTTCGGAAAACCCATCGAAACAGAATAAATCAGTTTGCCTTGAGAATCTCAACAGCCAACACTTAAAGCGATAGAAGCAGAAGATGCACGTCTACCTGACAACTCTTTAAGTGCCCTACATCTTAAATCTGCTAAAACCCACTAATCTTCAAAATTGCCATTGTCAATTGTCTGTTGAAAGAAGGATGAGGATGATTACCTCTGCAAAAACTACATTCTCAGTGCAATGTCAAATCAATTATATGATGTTTTCTTTGACTTTGTCACATCAGCCAAAACTGGAATGGCTTAGAGAGAAAATATAAAACCGAAAAGGCAAGCGTAAAAAAGTATGTAGTCAACAGATATTTCAAATTCCAGATGATAGATGATAAATCAGTTATGCAACAGGTAAACGAGTTTAATCTAACTGCTTATGAAATTATATCCAAGAGAATCAAGATGGACAAGCTTTTCCAAGTGGCAGTAGTAATTGAAAAATTACCGCCATCTTGGAAAGACTTTAAAAATGCCCTTCGACCCTTCGATATAAAACTAAAAAGTTATTGATGGAACAACTTATTATACACCCATAGATCAAAGAAGAGGCTAGGCTACAGGATCAGAATAAAGATAAGAGGGAAGAAATCTCTAAAGTGCATATGGTGAACAACAAAAATCAAAACCCTTATCAATCATCTAGAAGGCCTATAACCTGAACCAAACTAGAAAGCCCAGTTCAAAAGAAGTCTAAATCCAAGCCTAAGAACCAGAATCTGGCAACAAAGACAAATCAGCAAGTTGCTTGGTTGGTGGAAAGGTTGGTCATTTTGCAAGATAGTGTCGTCATCGCAAGAAAAGACTCCAACACCTCAAGCAAACCTAACTGAAGAGCCTCAAATTGTGGTCGTGATAACAAATACCAACATGGTCCATGTGGAACTATGTAATACATGGTGGGTCAACATGGGTGCTAACGCACACGGGTGTTATGATCGTCATTGGTTTAAGAGCTACGAAGAGGTTGCAACTGGTAAGAAGGTTCAAATGGGCAATGTTGCCATTGCAGGCATGATTGGACAAGGGAAAGTTGACATCATGTTCACCTTCAAGAAGGGCATCATCGGTCTTGTCAATGTTCTTCACCTTCCAGACATGCGGAAAAATCCAGTTTTGTGCTATCTTTTGAACAAGGCGGGTTTAAGAGATGTTGTTGAGTCTAACCAGATTGTGATAGCTAAAAATGATTCTTTCGTTGGCAAAGGTTATGTTGATCATAATCAAAGGGATGCTTAAACTCAATATCGAGTCAAATAAAGTTTCTTCTTCTACTTAATAGCACGCACTGTTTCCTTATGGGATGGTAGACTTGGACATGTGAACATTAAATTGATTAAACATATGACAGCATGTGATATGATTTCTAGTTTAGAAAAATAATGAATCCAAAAAAGTGTGAATCCTGTTCGCAATCCAAAGTAACCAAAAAGCCCTTTCCTGATGTGGAAAGGAAATCCGAATTACTTGGACTAATCCACTCAGATATGGTATATTAAAGAGACTCATACAAGAGGTATTAAATACGTTATTACCTCCATTGACGATTATTCCAGATACGTATATATTTATCTATTGAAACTTGAAAATAAAGCATTTTCTAAGGTCATAATTTTCAAGATTGAAGTTGAAAATCAATTAAACAAAAAAATCAAAGCCCTTAGAAGTGGTAGAGGTGGAGAATACACCTCTACGGACTATGACTATTTCTGCAAATTTAATCCCATTACATGGAGAAGATATTGAGAAGATACAATTACTTTGAATGTAAACTTTCATGTACAACTTATAACCCTAGTAACAAGCTGGAACGAAATTTTGGTGAGTGTATCTCAGTTAGAATATGCGAGTATTATTAACAGTCTGACTTATGCTATGAATTGCACTAGGCCTAATATCATTTGTTGTGGGCAAACTGAGTAGATATTCTAACAACTTGAGTAATGGACACTGGAATGCTATTCATAGGGTCTTAAGGTATCTTAAAGGGACTTGGGATTTTGATCTTCATTACCAGAGGTCCCCTGCTATAATTGAAGGTTATAGTGATACTTATTAGAATTCAGGTACTAACGAGTTCAAATATACTAGTAGTCATATTCTCACCATGGTAGGTGCAGCTATCTCATGGAAATCAAAGAAGAAACTTATGTAGCTCATTCTACTATAGAATCAGAATTGGTTGCTTTGTGAGCAGCTGGCGAGGAGACGAAATGGATAAAAACTCTACGGATAGACATATTTTCAAGTCCACAACATGTGCACACTATTGAGACCGTATGGTGAGCGATTGTACCATGGGGATAGCATGCCACAAACCTATTGCACCAAACAAATTCTACTGAAGGGCACGAATTATCTCAAAGAGAGCGACTGACTCCGCACCTCGTCCAACAAGAAGACAACTTCTTCATCGACTGGGATTCCTGCTGCTGCAATCGTCTAAATAGGTGTGTCATTATATATTTCACTGATTTATTCTAGTTTGAATATTTCCCATACCATTGTTGTCAACAATAGGCTACCAAATGGACAGGCACAATAGAAAATGGTCAATGGCTTAAACACAATGAGCGAAATCAGAAGGTTAAGATTGATCCATCAATGTGACTTACGCACCATCCAAAATGAGGTGCATGACTACAAATGAGGCATTGCTAGTTCTGACCTTGCTAAATGTAATAGGTTGATAAGCATGCAATTCTACACATTCATAGCTCATAGTTGGATGTGTTAGGGAACTGCGGAAGCACACGGAGATGAATCAAGCAAAGTACACGCAATCACACAACCAAGTCCAAACAAGAACAATCCGAATTTTACGTTGACAAACCCTTACGAGAAAAAACTATGGCACAAAGCGACGAGTAATGCACTATGAAAGCAAAAATTACAAGAGATAGTCTTACTGATTCGAACAAGCCTCGAATCTACTTCACAATCCCTAGCTATGCCCTTAAACCCTTACGAACGATTTAGAAAGCCCTAATACACCCTCCTTTTCCAAATCCCGATTACATCTGATATATATATATATATATATAAATATATATATATATACACACACACACACTATCATAACCGGAATAGGAAACAAATCCCGCACTTACGCAACTCTGCATACATGCTCGATGGGACCTTTGATGGCATTGACACCCCATCGAGGATCTATCGATGGCACCGAACTCCTTCGATGTCATCAAGTAGCAACACCTAAAATGTTCCAGCAACCAACATCGATTTTCCTGATTTTTCTAATGGGATTGAGCATCTGTCGATGGCATCGACATCTACTCGATGACATCGCGATAGACCCCTATTACTGACAAATTTAAGACATCAACAACGATTTCCACCATGTCTTCGATCTTCATTCTACATAGCTTCTTATCAATCATCATCTCCAATTTTGCCTTCCATCATAACTCTACCATCGCTTCTCGTGCACACTCCGTCTTCCATTTACACCTTCGTCAAGCCCAAAGAAGTTGTACAAAACTTGAACTTCTCTGTGGAAACCACCGTCGTAAGCATTGTGTGAATCTTCTCTAGAGTCACGCCTCCTTCCTCAAGCATCCATCGGATAAAATGGTGACGCACATCAATATGTTTAGTGAGTGATAAACAGAATTCTTAGCCAAATTGATCGCGCTTTCGCTGTCACGATTGACTGGTATGGCCTCTTGCTGAAGCCCCGACTAATTTATCACTCCTCTCAACCAAACACTTTCCTTGAATGCTTATGTCATTGTCATATACTTAGCTTCGGTCATGGAAAGAGCCGCCATAGACTGAAGCTTCGACATTCAACTGATCGCTCCACCCACTAGCACAAACGAGTAACTGGAAGTCGAACTTCTATTATCCACACTGCCCACGTAATTTGAATCCAGATAGCCTACTAGATTGGCCCATGATTTTTCAAATGATAAGACGTAGTCTAGTGTACCTCGAATATATCGAAGTAGCCATTTCACTACCTCCCATTATTGCTTGTCGGGGTTAGACATATATCTACTAACAACACCCACCGCATGTGAAATATCCAGTCTTGTACATACCATGGCATACATTAAGCTACCAACTACGCTCGAATAAGGCACACGAGACATAACTTGCTTTTCTTCATCTGTTTTAGGACACTATTCAGAAGAAAGCTTAAAATGAGTCACGTGGGGAACGTTGACCGGATTTACCTTGTCCATCCCATACTTCATCAATATCTTCTAAAGGTATTCCGCCTATGATAACCATATCCTGCTCCTCTTCCTGTCTCTGTGTATGTCAATGCCGAGAACCCTCTTTGCCGCCCCCAGATATTTCATTTCGCATGTCCCTGATAGTTGAGTCTTCAGTATGTCGATCTCAGACATGTTATGACTGGCAATAAGCATGTCGTCAACATACAATACCAAAATAATGAACTTCCCATCACTCAGTGTCTTGTAATAGACACGATGATCATACTCACTCATAAATCTCCATGAAAGAATCAAATTTCTTATATCACTGCCTAAGCGATTGTTTTAGGCCGTACAACGACCTCTTTAACTTGTAAACATTGTTCTCTGCCCCTTATGTTTCGAAGCCTTCTGGTTGCTTCATGTAAATCCGATCTTCTAATTCCCCATGCAAGAAGGCAGTCTTCACATCTATTTGTTTCATCTTGAGATCGTATTGGGCAACCAGCGTCAATATGAATCTGATAGATACTTGCTTCACCACAGGCGTGAATATCTCGGTGAAGTCCACACCTTCTCTCTGAGCATATCCCTTCGCTACCAACCTTGCCGTGTACCTATCCTGTTTCTTCTTGAAGATCCACTTGCACCTGATCGCTTTTTGACCAATGGGAAGCTCCACCAGCTCCCGCGTCTCATTCTTGTACAGGGAGTCTATCTCGTCATGCATTGTTGCTTTCCATTTTTCGACATCTACATCATCAAGAGCCTCTTGAAAAGTAGACAGATTTCCCTAATTCGTAATGAGGGCAAATGCGACGTTCAAGTCATCCCTGTATCTCGCCAGTAACCTATGATCCCTTAGTGGATTCTTTCACACAGGTAGTTGCTCCACCTGGTCCTATACCTGTCAGCGTCTCTGTATCAGCCTGTGTTTCATCTTTGTCTATCTGAACGTCCACAACTGACTTTTCCACTTCCTTGTACTCATCCTTATGGAACAAGGATCCTTCATAGAATTTGACATCGCAGCTAAAGATAATTTTCCGTGTGACCCAATCATATAGCCTATATCACTTCACACCATTACCATAGCCGACAAAGATGTATTTTTTAACACTTTGGTCCAGCTTATCTCACTCAATTAACAATACATGAGAGTAAGCATCGTAACCAAATACTCGCAATTCTGAGTAGTCTACATGCTAACCACTCCACACTTCCTCTGGAATTTTACATTCAATGGTCGTAGAATGGGATCGATTCACCAAGTAACAAGGCATGTTAACAGCCTCGGTCCACAACTCCTTGCCCAACCCAACATTACTGATCATACATCGGGCCCTCTCTAAGAGAGTCTGATTCATTCGCTCGGCCACACCATTTTACTTTGGTGCATGACGCACTGTATTGTGTCTTATGATCCCTTCATCCTTACAATACCAATTGAATTCCCCATAAGTGAATTCTCCACTGTTATGTCCTCAACACTTTTACCTTTCACCCTGACTGTTTTTCCACCATCACCTTCCACTGCTTGAAATTAGTGAAAACCTCGGATTTATTTTTCATAACATACACCAACCAAGGTGTCCCATATCCATTACGATACGGCCGTATCGACCGATACGTAACGGTAACGGTTGACACCGTTACGCGATACGGGGTCGAAACGGCCGTTACGGATTTTTGTGACCGTAACGGCCGTTACGGGGCGTTACGGGCCATAACGGCCGTTACAGACCCGTAACGGCTGTTACGGGCGTTTATATTATTTTAAAAAAAAAAAAAAAAAACCTTACCGTTTTCCTTTCTTTTCTTCTTCTTCTCTTTCTTCTTCTTCTTCTTCTTCTTCTTCTTCTTCTTCCTTTTCTTCTTCTTCTCAGGCAGCTGCGGTTGCGGCTGCGACTGCAGCCTCCTCCTCCTCCTCTCTCTCTCTCTCTCTCTCTCTCTCTCTCTCTCTCTCTCTCTCTCTCTCTCTCTCTCTCTCTCTTTTTTCTTTTCTCTGTTTTTTCCCTCTTTTTTCTTTTCTTTCCCTCTTTTTTCTTTTCTTTTCTTTTCGGTTTCCCTCTCGCTCCCTTTTTTTTTTTTTCTGCAGGTGCACCACGCACCAGCTGCTGTAGGTACGTGTCACGCTAAGACGAGCGCTGACACTCCTCGAGCTTCGAGTTGTACGAACGGTTCGAAAGAAATCAAAGTTACATGGGCTCCACAGTGATGTATTTATATATCTACACCGGTCATCTATTTTCAGATATCATTTTAGAGCACTACCAAAAAATTGAATTATATCCAAAGTCTTCTGGACCACACCAAAAATAGCAGCGGAAATTATGATTTTCACCGTTAAACAATTCGTAGGCCCACCGTAACGTTTATTTTCCATCCAATCTGTTCATTAGGTCAAGAAGACCTAAATGAAGAGGAAAAACAAATTTCAAATTGATCGAAAATTTTTGTAATCCCAAAAAGGGTTTCAATGGTAGACGTTCAATCCCCCCCTGCTTTTTGCAGTGTGGTCCACTTGATAATTAGATCTGTATTATTTTTAGTGTAAAGCCTTAAGATGAGCTCGTCAAATGAATGGACCGTTTAGATATAACACATACCTCATGATCAAACCCACGTGACTAACTCACGTCAATACACGTGCCTCACTGACGCACACCTCCTGATCCGCGTTCAAATAAATTGGGACTTTTTTGTACACGTGCTGTATGGCCCCACCGTGATGTATATATTTTATCCATGCCGTCCATCCATTTTGCCACATCATTTTAGGTCATGATTTAAAAAATTAGGCAGATCCAAATCTCAGGTGGACCACACCATAGGAAACAATGGTTATAGAATGCTCACCATTAAAAATTTCTTAAGGTCCACTGTAATATTTACTTTTCATCTAACCTGTTAATTGGGTCACATTGATGTGGATGAAGGGAAAACGCACATGTCAGCTTAATTTAAAACTTTTGTAGCCCCCAATAAATTCTTAATGGTGTACGTTTAATTATTGTTATTTCTTATGGTGTAGTCCACCTGAGCTTTGGATCTGCCTCATTTTTGGGCTCATGCCTTAAAATTATTTGACAAAATGGATGGACGGTGTAGATATAACACATTCATCATAGGTGGGGCCAAAAAACTTGACACTCGTGTGCTACACTTCACAATTCGAGTCCCACCTAATTCGAGCCCTTAAAAAATTGTACACGAGACATGTATTAACTTAAAATTTGTCAATTAAATTATGGACTGTAATTGCTAATTCACAATGCCAAAATCAAATTATTTGAATAGTTTTAATTGTTAATTTGTGGACGCTTATTTTTTAAAATAGGGACTTCTGATTTTTTTCATGATTCACTATCTAATAAATGTCCACCAATTCATAAGTGGGATAATGTCAATAAATTGCATGAATTTGAAGCTGATTTGGGGCATGGATTTGTCCTCCAAGTCAACCCCAAATTGGCAACGCCATCTACCTGAATTTAATTTCATTTTTTTAAAGAACTATTGGGAGAAATGATATTAAGTTGTTAAGTATATAAATTATATATTTAGAAAATTAAATATATGAATTTTGTAGTCAAATTCAATTTACCTAATTAAAAAATTAATCAGACAGTTCGATACAACTTCTCACCAAAGAGTGGACCGTTACACCACCATAAACATGTTCCAATTTATAAATGAATGCATATTTGGAATGCTTAGAATATTCCGGATTTAATCCATATTTTTTCATATTTTTTTGGTAAAAAAAAAATTTTGCGCCGTTACGGGCCGTTACACCCCCGTATCACCGTTATGCCCCCGTATCCGTATCGGTTTCGGAGGATACCGTTACGCCAACCGATACCGATACGGGACACCTTGACACCAACACTTTTCTGGAATAGTCGTCAACGAACGTGACAAACCATAACGACCTTCCACTAGAAACCACGGGCGACGGCCCCCATATATCAGAATGCACATAATCTAAAACCCCCTTACAAATATGTTTCTCAGATTTAAAAGACAACCTCGATTGTTTACCATATATGCAATGCTCCCATATACTAAAATCAATATATTTAAAAGTTAGAATTAAACAACGGTCAGAAAGTACCTTCATGCCCCGCTCGATCATATGACCCAAGTGTGCATGCCACATACGTGCACACATGGAATCCGCTACATACACTAGACGAATACTCCCGATCAACCTGTAAAGGTTTCCATTCCTCTACGCCTTCATGACTACGAGTGCCTCCCTTGAAACTTTAAGGACACGATCAAACCCGGTGAATTTGCACCCTAGTGCCTCGAGTGCACCCATAGATATTAGGTTCTTCCTTAACTCAAGAACGTGTCTCACTTCAGTCAATATATGCTCAATGTCATCAAACATCTTGATATACATCGATCCAACACCAATCACATTACATGCAAATGTCATTGCCCATAAACACTTGGCCACCATCACACTCACTATAACTGGTGAACCAACTCCTATGAGGGATCATGTGATACGAAGCCCTAGTATCGAAAATTCATTCTCCGTAGAAGTACCCGGATTTTGATGCGAACACGTCACTACCACTCGCCTCCTCAGTGGATTCCGCAGTGTTGACCTCCCAGGAAGAACTCTCTGAATTCTCCTTTCTCGACTTAAGATTATGACTATCTTCTTCATGTGCCCGGTCATGCCACAATTCCAGCACATCAACTTTCCTTTGCCCTTGCCCCTGGATTTGGAACTCGATCGTGAAGATCCACTATCCCGCTCAAAATTGCTCCCCCTCATAACCAATGTATTTGTTGAAGCACATACGTCACCTTTTTTCTTTCTCATCGCCTTTGACTGAATATCTGAGATAACGGTCTCAACGCTAATGGTCATTCTACCGGTGCACGAAGAGTCTTTAAACGACTCATACGATGCTGGAAGAGAGTCCAGTAGTATAAATGTCTGATCTTCATCTTTCATTATTTCCTCCAAATCTAATAGCTTGCAAACAAGCCTATTGAAGTTACTGATGTGGGCCTCAACGTCAACCCCCTCCACCATCTTCATATTGAACAACTGTAGCTTCAAATACAAACGATTTTCAAGAGACTTCTTCTCATAGATGTTCTCTAACTTCGCCCATGTATCCGTTGCAATCTTCTCTCTCATAACATTATAGAGAACCTCATCCGTTAGACACAACCGAATAGATATATTAGGTTTCTTATCTAACTTGTTTCATTCTTCTTCTGTTATAGATTCTGGTCGCTTTCCAAGGAGAGCTTCGTCCAATCTTTGCTAAAATAGGATACCGTTCATAATAACTTTCCATAGTTCGAAATCGTTTTTACTAAAATATTTTTCTACATCAAACTTTATGTTAGATATCATTGATACATTGCTTTAAGATTCGATTTGCTTCCTGACGTTAGCTCTGATACCATTTGTTGGGGAACTACGGAACCACACAGAGACGAATCAAGCAAAGTACACACAATCGCACAACCAAGTCCAAACAAGAACAATCTGAATTTTATGTGAAAAAAAAAAAAAAAAAAAAACTTACGAGAAAAAATGACGGCACAAAGTGATGAGTAATCCACTATGAAAGAAAAAATTACAAGAGATAGAGTCTTACCGATTCAAACAAGCCTCGAATCTACTACACAAGCCCTAGTTATGCCCTTGAACCAAGGTATCCCGTATCGGTATCGGAGGGCACCGCCCTCCGATACCGATACGGATACGGGGGCGTAACGGCGCAAAGTTTTTTTTTTTGCTAAAAAAATATGAAAAAATATGGATTAAATCCGGAATATTCTAAGCATTCCAAATATGTATTCATTTATAAATTGGAACATATTTATGGTGGTGTAACGGTCCACTCTTTGGTGAGAAGTTGTATCGGACTGTCTGATGAATTTAAGAACCAGATAACCTGAATTTGACTACAAAATTCATATATTTAATTTTCTAACTACCTACTATCTATGATAGATATATTAGAATGAATGTAATATGAAAATATCTTACATTAACATGTTCCACTATGATTAACAAATCATATTAACATGCACATTAACATGTTCCACTATGAAAAAAAAAAAATGACATCAAGAATCTGTAAAATGCACATTAACATGTTCCGCTATGATTAACACATCATATTCTATCATTAAAACAGCAAAACATTCAATAAAAAATGATTTTTTGAATTTTCAAAAAAAGGCCAAAAATAGTGCGTAAATAGAAACAAAATATCAAAAAATAGAAAATGACATCAAGAATCTGTAAAATGCACATTAACATGTTCCATTATGATTAACACATCATATTCTATCATTAAAACAGCAAAACATTCAATAAAAAATGAATTTTCGAATTTTCAAAAAAAGGGCCGAAAATAGTGCGTAAATAGAAAAAAAAATATATGTATAAAAAATAGAGAATGACATCAAGAATCTGTAAAATGCACATTAACATGTTCTACTATGATTAACACATAATATTCTATCATTAAAACAGCAAAACATTCAACAAAAAATGATTTTTCGAATTTTCAAAAAAAAGCGCTGAAAATAGTGCGTAAATAGAAAAAAAAAAATTTAATAGAAAATGACATCAAGAATCTGTAAAATGCACATTAACATGTTCTACTATGATTAACACATCATATTCTATCATTAAAACAGCAAAACATTCAATAAAAAAATATTTTTCGAATTTTCAAAAAAAAGGCCGAAAATAATGCGTAAATAGAAAAAAATTAAAAAATAAATAGAAAATGACATCGAGAATCTGTAAAATGCACATTAACATGTTCCACTATGATTAACACATCATATTCTATCATTAAAACAGCAAAACATTCAATAAAAAATGATTTTTCGAATTTTCAAAAAAAGGGCCGAAAATAGTGTGTAAATAGAAAAAAAATTTTAAAAAATAGAAAATGACATCAAGAATCTGTAAAATGCACATTAACATGTTCTACTATGATTAACACATCACATTCTATCATTAAAACAGCAAAACATTCAATAAAAAATTATTTTTCGAATTTTCAAAAAAAGGGCCAAAAATAGTGCATAAATAGAAACAAAATAACAAAAAAAATAGAAAATGACATCAAGAATCTGTAAAATGCACATTAACATGTTCTACTGTGATTAACACATCATATTCTATCATTAAAACAGCAAAACATTCAATAAAAAATGATTTTTCGAATTTTCAAAAAAAAAGGCCAAAAATAGTGTGTAAATAGGAAAAAAAAATTAAAAATAGAAAATGACATCAAGAATCTGTAAAATGCACATTAACATGTTCTACTATGATTAACACATCATATTCTACCATTAAAACAGTAAAACATTCAATAAAAAGTATAAATACCTATTTTTGAGAATTTTTTGGAAAATGGCCCACAGAACTTCAAATCAAGAAAATCTTTAATATAAGTTGTTTTTCTCTAAAATATGAAGTTAAGATTGGTCGAAAATAGTAAAAGATTGATTGAGGAAGTGTTTGGAAGAAAGAAATTTGAAAAAATAGACCTTAAAAAGCCAAAAAATAGGTTACCGTTTTTTGACCGTTACAGTCTGGCCGTTACTGGGCAGTAACGGCCGTTACGTATACAATATCGAAGGGGTACCCGAAACGGCCCTGTATCGCGTAACGGCATCGACCATTACCGATACGTAACGGCCGATACGTGCGTATCGTATCCAATTCGGGACGCCTTACCTTGAACCCTTTGCAACAATTTAGAAAGCCCTAATATACCCTCTTCTTTTCCAAATCCCAATTACACCCCATATATATACTATCACAACCGGAATATAAAACAAATCCCACATTTACGCAACTCTGCGCGCCCGCTCGATGGGACCTTTGAGGCATCAACACCCCCATCGAGGATCTGCCGACGGCATCAAACTCCTTCGATGTCATCGAGTAGCAACACCTAAAACGTTGCCACAAACAACGTGGATTTTCTGGATTTTTCCAATGGGATCGAGCATCTGTCAATGGCATCGAGTGGTCTGTCGATGCTATGTTATTGACAGATTTAAGACATCAACGACAGGATGATCCAAACCATTGATCTGATTGGCTCCTCAATGAATGGATCATGCCCCAAAAATCAACCAAAAGTGAAGGTCCCGACCGTCCCATCTGTGGGCAACAAATAGGCAGTTAAGTAGAACACAGCAATGGTCCAGATTCAACAGGACACATGCCAAAGGCCGAGCTATTATGATCATCCAGTCAATGAGAATCACGAGGCATCCCCCATCCGTCAGATCACCGCTCCTTGTCATCAAACCATGGACCGCAAAAGGAACTAAAACCACCAAACCCAAAGTGTCTATTCTTAGCCACACAACACAAAAGGCAATGGAAAGCGCACGAACAGAGAGAGATCGATCAAACAAAAGAAAAGGGAGATGATGAGAGGGCGAACGGACAGTCGAGGCTTACCGTGTTTTTCATGGTGTCGGTGGCAACAATGCCGGAATTATCGCTGTCCACATAGGAGGGGATACAATCGGAGAGAAGGCTTATAGAGACATTCCATTCGACGATGAAGTCTCGCCCGCCTTCTCTTCTTCTCCAAACCCTGGAAACCCTAACTCTCGACTTCCCATGCTTCTGCTCCAGCTTCCAACCGCCATGTCCTCCTCCTGCTGCCGCCATGGAAGATCTTCCCGAGATTTTCCAACTTGAAAAAAAAAACGCGAGAAATTGATGTCAGGACGAAAAATCAGCACAGAGGGAGCAGACGGGTCGTTTGGATGCTTATAAACGGTTCACAGCTGAAAAGAATTTCTACTGAGAAGAAATTAAAAAAAAATAATAAAAAATAAACAAATGAAAAAGAGAAACCACTTACAGGTTTTCAAATACACGGAAGGTACGTGGGGCCCACTGAGATGTCTGTGTGAATTCCACGCCGTCCATCATCAGTTTATCCAGCTCATGTTAAGACAGGATCCAAAAAATGAGCTGGATCCAAAACTGAAGTGGACCACACCACAGGAAGTGGAGATGAAGATGCCGGCCGTTGAAACTGTCAGGGGGCCAACCGCGATGTTTATATGCCATCCAAACCGTTCATAAGGTCATTCTAACTGGGATGAACCGAAAGTACAAATATTAGACAGATCAAACTTCTCTACCCCATAAACGTTTTGACGGCGGGTGTTGCATCTCTACTGTTTCCTGTAGTGTGTTTCACTTGAGTCTTCGATCTAGATCAGTTCTGGCATCGTGTATAAATATGTTCTGAAGAAACTGATGGACGGGGTGGATTTTTCACGGACATCTCGGTGGGCCCACGTAGCTTCCAACCGAAGGAAGGAACTGTGGGCGGGTTCGCGGCAAACTGCGTTCTAGCTCTGGAAATTGAGATTTTCCGACGAGAAAATGACCACTGTAGACAAAACCTTTTACCCAGCGGTTTGTATGAAAGACTACAAACTTTAGTTACCAATCTAGACTAGCACGTGCGGACAGAACGTTTGAGGACGAAACTGCCCCTCCTTTTTACTGCCGTGACAGCGACTTTGAGGACAAAAGTACCCCTCTTTTTTACTGCCGGTGCTTTTCCTCTCCCTCCCTTCCCTTGTTCCATTTTCAAAAAAAGAAGGACGAAAACCACCGCACTACATCTGCTGCATGGATCCCACCACGATCTAGTTGGATCCCACCCTCTCTATTCAGCAGCGTTACCTCGTTTTGCTGAAAATGGTCCCTCCACGGAAGAAAGTACGTACTACAGGTATAATGTAGTACATTTACCTAAACAGTGTAAATTTTTTGTGGGCCATTGAACCGCTAGATGAAGCTCGAATCTTGGTTTTCGATTTATCCATGCAAAAATCATTCAATAAACATAATGGATTACAAGTAAAACATCATTGTGGGGCATAACAAGGTTTCTACGGTGGAACCACTGTTTCCTGTGCTTTGATTCACTTGATATTTCGATACGCCACCATTTTGAGCTAAAACCCTTACTTTAGATGGAAAAACGGATGAACGTCGTGGATAGTTCACATACATTCAAGGCGGGCCGAAATCAGTTTTTGTAATTTTTATATAAAAAAATTATTAGAATTTTTTTTAAAAAAAATTGGGTTAGCTTGTTAGTACACACCCATGTCAGTACACACACTCCATGTTAGCCACCCCTACTAGGGATCGATACCAAGACTTCAAGTGTTTGACACGAGGTATCTCCACTCAGTCTGCCAATTGAGCTATAGACCTGGGTGTGCCCAACTCAGTTAACTCAGCACTATAAGTGCGTACTGAGCAAACTATAAATCCAAATTGCGAGAGGTTTTGGTCCATTTGACCTACTTCTCGGGTCACAATTGGTGAAATTCCCCGAGCAATTCATAAATTTGACGGAGATATCATAAAAATATGATGTGGAACTTTCATGGATTCAATTTCTAGATTCCCTCGCTCAATTTGTAGCTTCTCTCGCTCAAATCCTAGGTTGTCTCGCTGAATATCTACGTTCCCTCACTAAATTTCTACGTTCCCTCACTCAATTCCTAGGTTCCCTCGCTGAATTTTTACGTTGCCTAGCTCAATTCCTAGGTTTCCTCGCTCAATTTCTAGTTTCCCTCACTCAATTTCTAGCTTTCCTCGCTCAAATCTTAGGTTGCCTCACTCAATTTCCTTCTTCCCTCGCTCAATTTCTACCTTCCCTTACTCAATTCCTAGGTTTACCTCGCTGAATTCCCACGTTGCCTCGCTCAATTCCTAGGTTCCCTCGCTCAATTTTTACCTGCCTTCGCTCAATTCCTAGGTTACCTCGCTGAATTCCTACATTGCCTCGCTAAATTCCTATGTTGCCTCGCTCAATTTCTACCTTCACTCGCTCAATTCCTAGGTTACCTCGCTCAAATTTTAGGTTGCCTTGCTCAACTCTTAGGTTGCCTCGCTCAATTTCTAGCTTCCCTCACTCAATTCCTAGGTTACCTCGCTGAATTCCTACGTTGCTTCGCTTAATTTCGTACGTTGCCTTGCTCAATTTCTAGGTTCCGTCGCTCAATTTCTAAGTTCCCTCGCTCAACTCCTAGGTTGCCTCGCTTAATTTATAGCTTCCTTCGCTCAATTTCTACCTTCCCTCGCTGAATTCTTACGTTGCCTCGCTTAATTCCTACGTTGCCTCGATCCTTCTACCTTCCCTCGCTCAATTCCTACGTTGCCTTGCTCAATTTCCTACGTTGCCTCGCTCGATTTTTAGGTTCCTTCGCTCAATTCGTAGGTTACCTCGCTAAATTCCTACATTGCCTCGCTTAATTTCCTACGTTGCCTCGCTCAATTTCTAGGTTCCCTCGCTCAACTCCTAAGTTTCCTCGCTCAATTTTTAGCTTCCCTCGCTCAATTTCTACCTTCCTTCGCTGAATTCCTACGTTGCCTTGTTCAATTCCTACGTTGCCTCGCTCAATTCGTAGGTTACCTTACTAAATTCCTACGTTGCCTCGCTTAATTTCGTATGTTGCCTCGCTAAATTTCCAAGTTCCCTCGCTCAATTTCTAGCTTCCCTCGCTCAATTCCTACGTTGCCTCGCTCAACTTCTAGGATCTTTCTACCTTCCCTTGCTCAATTCCTACATTGCCTCACTCAATTCCTAGGATCTTTTTACCTTCCCTCACTCAATTCCTAGGTTACTTCACTGAATTCCTACGTTGCCTCGCTCAATTTCATACGTTGCCTCGCTCAATTTTTAGGTTCCTTCTCTCAATTCCTAGGTTACCTCGTTGAATTCCTATGTTACCTCGCTGAATTCCTACGTTACCTTGCTCAATTTCCTACGTTGCCTCGTTCAATTTCTAGGTTCTCTCGCTCAACTCCTAGGTTGCCTCGCTCAATTTCTACCTTCCCTCGCTCAATTTCTAGGATCCTTCTACCTTCCCTCGCTCAATTCCTAGGTTACCTCGTTGAATTCCTACGTTGCCTCGCTCAATTTCCTACGTTGCCTCGCTCAATTTCTAGGTTCCTTCACTCAATTCCTATGTTACCTCACTGAATTCCTACGTTGCCTTGCTTAATTTCCTACGTTGCTTCGCTCAATTTCTAGGTTTCCTCGCTCAACTCCTAGGTTGCCTCGCTCAATTTCTACCTTCCCTCGCTGAATTCCTACGTTGCCGCGCTCAATTCCTACATTGCCTCGCTCAATTTCTAGAATCATTCTACCTTCCCTCGCTCAATTCCTAGGTTACCTCGCTGAATTCCCACGTTGCCTCGCTTAATTTCGTACATTGCCTCACTCAATTTCCAGGTTGCCTCGCTCAATTTCTAGCTTCCCTCGCTCAATTCCTACATTCCCTCGCTCAATTCCTACGTTGCCTCGCTTAATTCCTAAGATCCTTCTACCTTCCCTGGCTCAATTCCTAGGTTACTTCGCTGAATTCCTACGTTGCCTCGCTCAATTTCATACGTTGCCTCGCTCAATTTCTAGGTTCCTTCGCTCAATTCCTAGGTTACCTCGCTGAATTCCTACATTACCTCGCTTAATTTCCTACGTTGCCTCGCTCAATTTCTAGGTTCCCTCGCTCAACTCCTAGGTTGCCTCGCTCAACTTCTAGGGTTCCCTCGCTCATTGTCTCAGTTCCGTCGCTGAATTCCTACGTTGCCTCGCTCAATTCCTAGGATCCTTCTACCTTCCCTTGCTCAATTCCTAGTTACCTCATTGAATTCCTACGTTGCCTCGCTCGATTTCTAGGTTCCTTCGCTCAATTCCTAAGTTACCTCGCTGAATTCCTACGTTACATTGCTCAATTTCCTTCGTTTCCTCGCTCAATTTCTAGGTTCTGTCGCTCAATTTCTACCTTCCCTCGCTCAATTTCTACCTTCTCTCGCTGAATTCCTACGTTACCTCGCTCAATTTCTAGGATCCTTCTACCTTCCCTCGCTCAATTCCTAGGTTACCTCGTTGAATTCCTATGTTGCCTCTCTCAATTTCCTACGTTGCCTCGCTCAATTTCTTGGTTCCTTCGCTCAATTCCTAGGTTACCTCGCTGAATTCCTACGTTACCTCGCTTAATTTCCTACGTTGCCTCGCTCAATTTCTAGGTTCCCTCGCTCAACTCCTAGTTTGCCTCGCTCAACTTTTAGGGCCTGTTTGATTTTTAATTCCTCCCAGTAAATACACTGAAATAAGTAATTATTACTTGCTCCGCCTGTTCGAAATTAGCCGTGAATTACGTTTCGAAAATCGGTCCATATAAACCCTTCTATTGCTGATTTAAATTTGTGGACCCCACCATGATGTATGTGAGTTATCCACACCATCCATCCTTTTAAAAATTACATTTTAAGGCATGAGCCCAAAAATGAGGAAAATCAAATGCTCAAGTGGACCACACCTTAGGAAACAATGATCATTAAGACGTCAATGGTTAAGAGTTGTTTTCTCCCCTGGGCCCACATCGATGTTTATTTGTCATCCAACCTGTTCATAAGGTAACACAGTTATGAATAAAGTGGAAACAAAAATATTAGTTTGATCTAAAACTTACAGGGTCCTCAAGAAGCTTTCAATCGTAGGAGTTCAATTCCCATTGTTTCCTGTGGTGTGGTCCACTTGATCTTTGGATTTGCCTCATTTTTCGGTTCATACCATAAAATGAGTTGGCTAAAGGGATGGACGGTGTGGATAAGACAAAAACATCATGGTGGGCCCCACGATCTAATATTTCTCTCCTCGGGTGACGTGAGGAGTGATATAAATGAATGGTGGCGGTCAACATCACCTGGAAATGCAGCCGGAAATACAAGGGTAAATAATTATTACCCATTTACCCTGAATTACTTCTGTAATTAGAAAATCAAACAGGGCCTTAGGGTTCCCTCGCTGAATTCTTATGTTGCCTTGCTCAATTCCTAGGATCCTTCTACCTTCCCTTGCTCAATTCCTAGTTACCTCGCTGAATTCCTACGTTGCCTCGCTCGATTTCTAGGTTCCTTCGCTCAATTCCTACGTTACCTTGCTCAATTTCCTACGTTACCTCGCTCAATTTCTAGGTTCTGTCGCTCAATTTCTACCTTCTCTCGCTCAATTTCTACCTTCTCTCGCTCAATTTCTACGTTACCTCGCTCAATTTCTAGGATCCTTCTACCTTCCCTCGCTCAATTCCTAGGTTACCTCGTTGAATTCCTACGTTACCTCGCTCAATTTCTAGGTTCCTTAGCTCAATTCCTAGGTTACCTCGCTGAATTCCTACGTTACCTCGCTTAATTTCCTACGTTGCTTCGCTCAATTTCTAAGTTCCCTCGCTCAACTCCTAGGTTGCCTCGCTCAACTTCTAGGGTTCCCTCGCTCATTGTCTCAGTTCCGTCGCTGAATTCCTACATTGCCTCGCTCAATTCCTAGGATCCTTCTACCTTCCCTTGCTCAATTCCTAGTTACCTCGCTGAATTCATATGTTGCCTCGCTCGATTTCTAGGTTCCTTCGCTCAATTCCTAAGTTACGTCACTGAATTCGTACGTTACCTTGCTCAATTTCCTTCGTTACCTCGCTCAATTTCTAGGTTCTCTCGCTCAATTTCTACCTTCCCTCGCTCAATTTCTACCTTCTCTCGTTGAATTCCTACGTTACCTCGCTCAATTTCTAGGATCCTTCTACCTTCCCTCGCTCAATTCCTAGGTTACCTCGTTGAATTCCTACGTTGCCTCGCTCAATTTCCTACGTTGCCTCGCTCAATTTCTAGGTTCCTTCGCTCAATTCCTAGGTTACCTCGCTGAATTCCTACATTACCTCGCTTAATTTCCTACGTTGCGTTGCTCAATTTCTAGGTTCCCTCACTCAACTCCTAGGTTGCCTCGCTCAACTTCTAGGGTTCCCTCGCTCATTGTCTCAGTTCCGTCGCTGAATTCCTACGTTGCCTCGCTCAATTCCTAGGATCCTTCTACCTTCCCTTGCTCAATTCCTAGTTACCTCGCTAAATTCCTACGTTGCCTCGCTCGATTTCTAGGTTCCTTCGCTCAATTCCTATGTTACCTCGCTGAATTCCTACGTTACCTTGCTCAATTTCCTACGTTCTCTCGCTCAATTTCTACCTTCTCTCGCTGAATTCCTACGTTACCTCGCTCAATTTCTTGGATCCTTCTACCTTCCCTCACTCAATTCCTAGGCTACCTCGTTAAATTCCTACGTTGCCTCGCTCAATTTCCTATGTTGCCTCGCTCAATTTCTAGGTTCCTTCGCTCAATTCCTAGGTTACCTCGCTGAATTCCTACGTTACCTCGCTTAATTTCCTACGTTGCCTCGCTCAATTTCTAGGTTCCCTCGCTCAACTCCTAGGTTGCCTTGCTCAACTTCTAGGGTTCCCTCGCTCATTGTCTCAGTTCCGTCGCTGAGTTCCTACGTTGCCTCGCTCAATTCCTAGGATCCTTCTACCTTCCCTTGCTCAATTCCTAGTTACCTCGCTGAATTCCTACGTTGCCTCGCTCGATTTCTAGGTTCCTTCGCTCAATTCCTACGTTACCTTGCTCAATTTCCTACGTTACCTCTCGCTCAATTTCCTACGTTACCTCGCTCAATTTCTAGGTTCCTCGCTCAATTTCTACCTTCCTCGCTCAATTTCTACGTTGCCTCGCTGAATTCCTACGTTGCCTCGCTCAATTCCTAGGTTACCTCGCTGAATTCCTAGGTTACCTCGCTAATTTCCTACGTTACCTCGCTAATTTCCTACGTTGTCTCGCTCAATTTCTAGGTTCCCTCGCTCAACTCCTAGGTTGCCTCACTCAACTTCTAGGGTTCCCTCGCTCATTGTCTTAGTTCCGTCGCTAAATTCCTACGTTGCCTCGCTCAATTCCTAGGTTAGCTCGCTGAATTCCTACATTGCCTCACTCAATTTCTTACGTTGTCTCACTCAATTTGTAGGTTCCTTTGCTCAATTCCTAGGTTACCTCGCTGAATTCCTACGTTACCTCGCTTAATTTTCTACATTGCCTCGCTCAATTTCTAGGTTCTCTCGCTCAACTCCTAGGTTGCCCTCGCTCAATTTTTACCTTCCCTCGCTCAATTCCTACGTTGCCTCGCTCAATTGCTACGTTGCCTTGCTCAATTTCTAGGATCCTTCTACCTTCCCTCGCTCAATTCTTAGGTTACATCGCTGAATTCCTACATTGCCTCGCTCAATTTCTAGGTTCTTTGCTCAATTCCTAGGTTACCTCACTGAATTCCTACGTTGCCTCGCTTAATTTCCTACGTTGTCTCGCTCAATTTCTAGGTTCCCTCGCTCAACTCATAGGTTGCCTCGCTCAACTTCTAGGGTTCCCTCGCTCATTGTCTCAGTTCCGTCGCTGAATTTCTTGGTTTGCTCGCTTAATTTCTAGGTTTTCCGCTCAATTTTTTAGGTTGCCTAGCCTGGTTTGTACGTTGCCTTGCTAAATTTAATGTTTGCCTTCACAAAGCACTCATTTTGTAATTTGTCTCCCTCAATTTTTAGTTTGCTTCGCTCGATTTCAACTATGTTTAATTTTTTGCGTTATGATTCTTTAAGTAGTGAAATTTGCTTTTAATATATTTTCAATTACATGTTTGTAGGTGACGATTCTTGTTCTCAATTTCCAAACCCATCCTCTAAGTGTTCATTGAGATGGTGGTTCGACACGGTGAAGGGTGGATTAGAGAAGCATGATACTCGGCTAAGCCTATTCAAGCAATCCCCATTTTCGTTCTTGTTGCACCTCTCATCTTTTCGATTTATAGGGGCTCTATTTCACCTTCTTCTTGTAAGATATAAAGGTGATCTTATATTTGAGATACAGGGGACACGGTTGCAATTCACCGAGATAGACTTCGCCCTCATAACAGGGCTTAAGACTGGGGAGCTTACAATACCAGAAAAGCGTCCCATTAGTAGTACATTAAAGGACAAATACTTCAGAGAATATCCAGTTTATAAGAAGCATTTATTAGATGTGTTTAATAAATTAGTTGATACCAATAAGCACGAGGATGTCGTGAAGGTTGCTCTACTTATGTGTGTAGAGTATTTTGTTAGGGGAACCGAATCGAAAACTATGTGTAACATGGATTATATGTACCTAGCAGACTCCATAGAGGATTTTTATAGCTATCCTTGGGGTAGTTTGGCCTACAATACAATGTTGCAAGGGGTCGCAGCTGCTGTGATGGCATCAGGTGCGGTTCGCTACAATGTATATGGTTGCGTCTTTCCTCTACAGGTAAGAACTCTTTATTTATTCTACATGATTATATTCAATTGTGGATTTTTATCCTCATGCAATTTCTTTAAAATAGATATGGGCTGTAGAGAGATTACCGGCCCTGCGAGAGTGTGTTATTTCATTTGTTCCCTCGCAAATTCCACGCTTCATTCAATATCGAGGCTGGAAGGGTTGGAGGTACAACAAAATATATGCAATTTTTGAGAGTGAAGCTGTAAGTATATGTATTTCTCCGCCGTTCACTTTGCTTGATTTGACACTTACACTCCGTATATTAACATCAATCTGGGTTCTTTTGCAGACTATCTTAATAAAGAACTTGGAACCCACCTTACGAGAATGGGAAACGGACGCCGTTCGCTTGCTCCGTGATAGTTTTCATGTGAGATATCATGAGCGTTTAATTAAAATGAAATGTTGTTTAATTCACCGTTAAAAGTTTTTCGACTCTTATATGTGCATTGATACATTTTGTAGGTCATCGAAACCCAGGAATTGAGCGATGAGGGTAACGAGAATGATGACGAGGGTGAGGGGGGATCAGCGGAAAGTGATGAAAAAGGCGTACAGGGAAAGGGATTAGGGCGGAATATCGTGAAACCTTCTGTTTTGATGGATGAATTTAGGGTTGGGATAGATGAGTTGAAGAAGGAGAGAGAGGAGTTGAAGAAGGAGAGGGATGACCTGAGGAAAGAGAAGGATGAGTTGAGAAAGAGAGAAGAGAGGCTCGATGAGAGGGAGGCGTTGTTGAAAGAGAAAGAATTGTTGAAGATGGAGAGAGTAGATCTGAACGAGAGAGCGCAATTGAAGAAAGAGAAGGAATTGTTTTTCACCATGAACGAGGAGTTGAATAGGCGGATGTGTGAGTTGTTGAGAGAAACTGAAAACTTAGCGAAAGAGAGGGAGGCCTTGAAGAAGGAGAAGGAATATTTCTATATACAGAGAGGACAGTCTATGAGGGATGAGGACGAGGAGTTGAAGAAGAAAGTGGAAGTTGAGCATATGGAAGAAAACGAACAAGGAAATGTAGATTTGGAGGTGCAATCGTATGGTATGGCGGAGCGTAATCTATTTGATGAAGCACCCGTTTCTCCAGCTGTTTATGTAAGGAGAACTAAAAGGGTACTTAAGCCATCCTATTATATGGTTTCTCCATTCTTGTCCCTGTCTTCGATCAATACAACCCCGAACGTAGTGAGGCGACCTGAGGAAGCCGTAAACTTTCCTACATCTCCGATACCATTTCATTTACAGATGGATCCATTCAGGATGCTATCGACGGATGAACTCAAAGAGGTGAGATACTACTATGAAGCAAATACGGAGACAAGAGAGGCTTCATGGTTCAAGTCTATATGGGTAGATGACGCGTGGGTTGATAGCATAGTAAGCATTCGTATGAGAGTGTCTATATACATTGACTTTCATATAGTTATATTTTTTAATCATTTATTGCTGAATCATATTATCTTGTGGAGTAGGCTATTGACAAATATGTTGACTTCCTAGAGGAAAGGCAGTCTAATTGTGCAATTGCATATCCCCAAGATTGCAAGTTCTGTCCCACCTATTTTATGGTAAATATTTACTTGGGAGTATCGCTAACCTGTTTTTTTAATTAATTTGTGTTTTTCTACTTGTATTGATCTTTGATTACGTTTGTTATAGCCATGCCTTAAAACTAGTATGCCAACTCTAAGGGCGTATCGGGACTCGAAGTCTGCTTCGGAACGTGCAAAGTTGGTAGGCATGATGAACAATGTCATCGCAATTGCCAAGCAGCGGGGTAAATCACACGCCAAGGAGATTTGGTATAGTGAACGGGTAATTTATTCATCACATAACATCAAAAAAGGTCGTAATGTGTTCTTTGAACATGTTTTTTAACTGATAGCCTACTTCTTAAACATGGACAGGTTTATGTACCCGTCAACCATGATAACTGTCATTGGTTCTTGATGGTCCTATATCCAAGACAACGGGAGATCATTATTATCGATAGCTTAGTGTCAAATGCTCTCCTAAAGTATAAGCAGATGATCGATTTGATGACGGAGGCACTCCCGATTCTTTTCCATGCCACCGGAGACGTCACCGCGCTTGAAGGGAAGACTTGGACAGCCAAATCCAAGAAATCTGTGCCGAAGCAATGCAATGGTTTTGACTGTGGCATATTTGTAATGAAATTCATCGATATACTGTGCAGCGGTCGCACCTTGGAGGGAACAGACATGCAAAAATTCACTATACATTGGAGGAAGTCGATAGCGTACGATTGTTTGTCTGTAACTTGTAAATGATACTTGTTGTAGGCATGAGATGAAAAGGATAATTTTGTGGAATGTTGTATTATATATAGTGTTGTATGTACCCCGCACATTTTGTACTTCAGGAAATTTTATTATGAATTAAATTTCAAAACGTGTAAATGTTTCCGTCACTCAACTTTCATGCTTGTTTTGTTCAACTTCTAGTTTGCCCCGCCTAATTTCAAGTTTCCCTATCTCACCTTATACTTACCCTCACTCAATTCCTATGTTGTCTTGCTCATTAGATTTCAATCGCCTGTGTATAGCTAAGCATTTAATAATAATTATTTTGCTTTTGTTTAGTTGAGCAGTTTGAAATTTTCCATTGCCAACATTTTGCATGATAACTCTGATCTATAAATGTGTGAAATTGAATTTGCAGCTTTAAGTTTATCTTTCAACCAAAACTACTGCTCAGATGGGAAAGGGAAAAAAGAAAAAACAGAAATTTGATATGCCTATAATGCAGTCCCTCTACATGCCAGCACACACGCCAGCACAAAACGAATTCTACATAATTCCAGGTGAGTTCTGTCTTATATCTATATTCCTGCTATCTTTGATCATGATATTTTGCTGGCGAACTCCATCAAATTCCTTGAGTATGCAATCATCTTTTACAAACTTCTCACTTGTTGCAATCATCTACTGTCGAGGTGCAATTGTTGCATTATGTTTCTTTATTTCTTTTGTCTTTTAGCAAGCAAACCTTAATATTAATAACTTCTACAGATTGTGAATTTTTTATCGGGCAAATTTTGGCTTTTAAACACTAAAAGACAACATAAACAAAAGGAAAAAGTGTAATGACACCTTGGCAGCAGATGTTCCTCATCATCATCATTTATCCCTTATCTCATTTAATTGGGGTTGGCTACATAAATCCTGCTCTGCCATTGTTTTAATAAACATAGGTTGCCTCGCTAAATTTGCACGCCTCGCTCAATTCCTAGGTTGCCTCGCTCAATTCCTATGTTCCTTCGCTCAATTCCTAGCTTCCCTCGCTCAATTCCTAGGTTCTCTTGCTCAATTTTTAGGTTGCCTTGCTGAATTTCTAGCTTCCCTCACTCGTTTCCCAAATACAAAGAGCATTGCATCCATGTAAGTCAATGAGGAAAAGGCCTCATGACTCGGAAAAAAAAAAAAAAAAAAAAAAACAAGAATGAAAAAGAAGAATAAATGGTGCAAGGAAAAAGGGTTAATAAGAAGTTGTTGTTGTATAGGGAAGGAAAGAGGGAATGAGGAAAGAAAAGAAGATTAGGAAGGGAAGGAAGGGAACCATTACTCCCTTTAAGGTCTGAGAACATTAGGGCCTACTTTGGTGACACCCAAAACCATTTTCTCCCTTCACTTTTGCCCCACAGGTGCTACTGTAGTTAACTGCGCCTGTTGGGAACTCAGATTTCTCTTAAAATTAAGGCCCATGTGATGATTTTTTATTTGAAGGACGGCCCACATGATGAATGGACATGCTTAATTTTAGGGCCTAGGTAATTTCATGACATGCTGACCCCAATTAGTTGGGAAAAAGGCTTAGATAATGATGATGGTAATTTCAAAGCATGGCGTATGTAAGGGATGGCCCTAATCCTGCATTAGTGCATGTGCAGATTGGCAGTCAGATCCCACTGGCCAAAATCATAGGAAAAATTGTGAGATTGTGAGATTGTTTATTGCCAAAATATTGCCTTCCATTGATCCTTTGAAATTTCATGTTTTATATGATTTAGTTTATTGTGAGGTTCTAATTTAGATTGAAATATGATTTTTGTTGTTTATTTGATTTCTTACATTTGTTGGAGGTTAGTATATCTTATACTTTGAATTGCTCTTCAATCCGTCTATAATTTCCTTACATCATATCTAGCCTAGATCAGGCATCCTACATCAGGGTCCTTGACACCCATGTATCTAATTCCTTCACCAGTCTACCACAACATTCTGTAGCTAAGCTTATATTCTTTTAGTTAGCTTTTGGAATGAGGCTGATCTTTAATAGCTACTGGAATTTGTTTGGGAAGTGTTGAAACACCATACCACATTGACCAGAATGGAGAAAGTTCATCAAACCAGCCCAAGAGCTCAATGTGGCAAATAGATTAATTGAGGACAACAACCATTCTTCTCAATGCAAGTATGGCAACTTCCAAACTCACCCTAATTTATGAAGAATAATCCAGAATCATTTGCTCGTATCATATCCTCAAAAACAAACTAATTTGAAGCTGTCCAGCTCAAGTAGAAAGGAAGTTGCTTACCTCTTTCTCCCAATTAGTGCAGAGAGTTATGGTTCCAAGCGACAACACTTGTACAAAAAGCCCGCATACAATCCCCATCCAAAGACCCTGCTTGGAACATTTTGAGCATTAAGGATAAACACAATCTCTCACCAACAATACAAATCAAGAACATGACCAACCAACCTTTCCTCCAACATGTAAGATGAAGGCCAAGAGAATAGCAGAAGGGATTCCCACAATGTAATAAGCACCTAGATTAACAAAAGCACCAAGCTTCTGCTATCCACATCCTCGACAAGCACCTAAATTTTTAATTTTGGCAAATTGTATGTTATTGATCCGTGATTCAGTTCAACTTGATTCAAAGCTAGGAAGAGCTTATGCTATAAGATGGAGTCATGTAATTCAAAGCTAATTTCACAAATAGATACCAATTTCTTACTGCTGAAACAAAATTCACAAATATATCCCAATCCAAACTGTTCAAACAGTGGACCTACTGTGGTTGGGTCACTATAAAGAATCATTTAACTGTCTAATTGGTGACCAAAAAACTGGATGGTGAACTTAATTTCAACAAACAAAGATCCATTAATAGAAGGTTTTGATTGCCATTTTGGAGACATGACCCATATACAGTCTTGTGAATGATTTGAATGGTTTGGATTGTGTTATATGTATCCTATGTATACAGTGTCAGCATGAATGGGTATGAATGGTCAGACGCTGCAGGTTGATAATAGCTGGTTGAGAAGTAGTTCATACCGGAAAGCACGGACTGCATTCCATCCAAGAAGTTAGAGGTTGCAAGCACGGGTATCATGATTGCCATGTACTTCACGACTTCTTGTTCATTGCTATATGCGTAGCCCCAAATGCCACGCACCAAAATCATGATTAATCCTACTACCACACCCACAGTAACAGCCATGACTACCACAACAGTTACTGCTAAGCGTGCAGCTTGCGGACGCCCAGCGCCCAATTCATTAGACACTCTTGTGCTGAGAAGGGAAACATGACAATATAAAATACAATAAAATCTAGAGAAAAAACAGTGGAAAGCATCACTACATCTAACTCGACTGACCTGACTGCACCACTAAGGCCAAATGGGATCATAAAGAGCATTGAACATGTGTTAAGGCTGTGGAATGGATGAGAGGTAATCATTAGTAATGGCTTTCCAGATATCAAAACCATGTAGAAAATATGCCTAGTAGACTTGATAGTTGTTGAATACCATCATATGGTATTGCTGCTTGATTTAAATTCTCTCTGTTGTTGTTATCCTTAGATTCTTGTAGCTTGCAGTTAGCTTTTCTTTAAATTTTAAAAAGAGTTTGAGGCTTGTACAAATTCTAAGGAAAGTGCAGAGATGGAAATAATCCGTACCTGATAGATAGCACTGATGTTTATAGCTTTGGATTAGGAAGAAGACCAGACATGAGAACCAACATCTCAAATGACCAGAATTCCAAGCTGTCTCAATTCCAAAAGATAAATTATTAAGGGTTCTTTTGAATGTTAACCCAGAATCAGGTCACAAGTGGAATGGAAACTTCAAGTGAACGGGTGGTTATGAGTTCTGCTTTGTGTTTGTGGCAGCATTGATTTTTTTAATTAGAAGTACTTTGGCTCTCCCGTTCCCAACCCAAATAAATCTATGTAATTCTCTGGTTATCAGTTTGGAGTAGAATAGGCCGAGTTCTGAGATCCTACATAATGCAGTTCCCAAAATCCACACCACCCATAACCATCCACTCCATTCCAAAATTGGAGTATTTCACAGATACGAATAGGTTAATAATCTATTTACGAATAGGCTTCTCAACAAGAGATATTGTAAGTGTTATGCTTTCTTAAGATAGGCTGTAGGAAAGCGAAACACCAATCGTTATATTTCAATAACAATTACTTAGGAGAAGTGTTACTTACCAAACCATAATTGCTGAAGGAATAGCAAGTCTTATAAAGTTGAGGATATCATGCAAGGCCTCCTTTGATAAACCAGTCCAAGTCTTCTTGCAGGCAGGAGAGTACTTAACATAAAGAGCCAACAGAATCACATTGATCCAATAAGAGATGGAATTTGCCAAGGCAGCACCTTTGCTACCAAGGCCAGATTTGAACACCAGAATCCATCACACACAGAGATGGAAGGGGGACTATTCTGCTATTGATTTGCTTAGTGATGGTGTTTCTTTGTTGTCTCCAATAAGCCATGTTCTCTCATTTTCACTTTGAGAGTGATCGTTTGGGTTACTATGCCGCACGATGACAGTTGGTTTGAAGAGTGCACTGATTGGATCACTGGAGTCATCGAGCGATGTGGATTTTGAACCATTTGCCATCCATGCCCACTTGATAGACAGTGCTCATTCATATGTGAACCTGCCATAGGTACCGAGTAGAACCGGCGCTACTATATAATTAGCCTCAAGAAAAGCTACCAACATGGATTTTTCTCTTTCTTCTTCTTCCATCTTCTTCTCTGTTTTCTTAGATGGGCAGTTCTCAAAAAATCTTTAGGAGTTATTTAATACTCTAGCTGCACTTAGAATGGTACATGTTGTGTATATAAACCCAAATTAAACCAACCAGATTGTATAAACCACTGTTGTTAAGTCAAAGAAATAAAAATCAGGTTGTTTGAACCATCCTAGCCTCTGATTCATGAACACTTTTTCTTTTTCTTTTTTTTTGTTTAAATATTGAAATTAGAGCATTGGATATTTTTTTATTTGTGACTGCCCAATAAGAATCTAATATTTTGATCATGCCAAAGTATCAAAAGCATTTCTCAAAGATGTTTGCTCAAAAACATCCTGACACATTGCTATATTATACGTCGCGACTTTAGCCATTGGAATTGGGTTCTTTTCCATGACCCTAAACATTTTTGTGTGACAGGGCTTCCTTTGTATGAAGAATGCCCCAAAAATCTCTCAGATTGAATATTTTAACCCTTTGATTATACACAAGTCATAGTGACAATCCACTTTAAAGCAAAATATCCAAATTTCAAAGGTTGAAATAGTAGAATTTGAGAAATTCTATTTGTTGTCTATCCACCATAAATGGTGAGTGTTAATATACGAAATATGGGTTGTACAGCTGTACAGCCCATCTAGGGATGTGTGGATGTCGCCAGTACAGTCATATGGCCCATACTCCTCAAATCTTATATGTTTGTTTCTGCCCACACATATAAAGGAGAAAAAAAAAAACACATGAAGGAAATGAAATGTAAACATAGACATGGTACGTCTACATACGTATAAATACCATGTAATTCATGCATACATGCATGTATAGATGTATGTCAGCAACCAACATACCATGAAGCTGAAACCAGTCACCCCAGCAAATGAAGTAGCCATGGAAGCACCAGAGAGAGCAAGCTCCCCAAGGTGGCCCACCAACATTACAGAGATCAATTGCAAACACATCTGCAAGAGATTGACTGCTACAAGTGGACCAGCTAACCATAACTGCTTCTTTATCTCTTCAACTATCTCTCTTTTCCTACTCAATTTTCCTAAGCTTTCTGCATCGTTGGATTCCAACCTCTTATCATAGATTGAAATTAGAGGAGATTGGAGAGATGGGTTTCTTTCATCTCCTTCCATTTCTCTTGTTTTTCTCTGTTTTTCTTCTTCCACAGGGCAGTGGAAGGAGAAATAATGATAGAGATCCAGACAATATATGAACATGTGGTCGTGCAAACCATAAGGTATCACATTATAAATGCCCTAGCCCAAAATCATATATGATACGTCAAGTAAATAAATTTGGTTTAGAACATATTCTTGTTAAATGAATAAAGAAAGAAATTATAAAAAGAGAGAAATTTTTTTTTATATACTTATATATACATATTTATATAAATATGTATTAGAGAAAAATTTAGTAGGTAAACATAAAGTTCTTTGTGTTAAAAAAAAAAAAAAAAAAAACTCGCATGGCACTACTGTTGATATTGTGTTACTGGCAGGTCGTAATTGCTACGGTTATAATCCGTAGCTATAGAGTGTGCAAGCCTCCACAGACTACCGCAGCACTACCGCAGGTTCGGCGGTACGTGCCGCGGGAAGCATGGCTACGGTCATAGCTACGGTTATAATCCGTAGCTATAGAGAGCCGCCAGCAGTGGAATATGCAAAGCCTCCACAGACTACCGCGGCACTACCGCAGGTTTGGCGGTACGTGCCGCGGGAAGCATGGCTACGGTCATAGCTACGGTTATTATCCGTAGCTATAGAGAGCCGCAGCAGTGTAGTATGCACAGCCCCCACAGACTACCGCGGTACTACCGCCGGTTTGGCGGTACGTGCCGCGGCAGGCATGCTACGGTAATAGCTACGGTTATAATCCGTAGCTATAGGCAGCCCGGTGCGGTAGTGCCACCCGGTCACTCCCCCCCTTTTTTTTAAAAAATATTTGGTGGGTCCCATCTAAGGTCCTACAAAAATCCATAATATACTCTCCCCACACGCCCAACCCCATATTTCCACACCCTCCCTTTCCCCTTTCTTCATCTTCCTTCACAAAAGCCATCTCTTTTTTCAAGATCTCTCAACTTCCAAATCCTCTCTTTCTCTAATCTTTCAACTTTCAAACCTTCTATCCACATCTTCTACTACCATCATTTCCATCTTCCAAACCCACATTGTCCTAACCCTTTCCTCATCTCCCTTCCCCTCTCTTCATCTTCCTTCACAAAAACCCTCTCTTTTTTCTAATCTCTCAACTTCCAAATCCTCTCTTTCTCTAATCTTTCAACTTTCAAACCCTCTATCCACATTTTCTACAACCATCATTTCCATCTTCCAAACCCACAATATCCTAACCCTTTCCTCATCTCCCTTCCCCTTTCTTCCACTTCCTTCATAAAACACTCTCCTTATCTAATCCTTCTACCATCTCCTCAAGTTACAAACCCTCTCTCTTCATCTTCCACAACCAACTTTTCATATTTCAAAATCCTCTCTCTTCGGTAATGGGGAAGAAGAGGGTGGTTCAAGCGGGTCCATCATCTCCGCAGATGTTAAGAAGCACGAGGCGGGCCGCTGCGGATGAAGCGGGTCCATCATCACCACCCGTTCGAAGAAATGTGAGGACGGGCATTGTTGGTGCAATGAGTTCTTCACCACCACCTCGTGAGAGGAGGTCAATGAGAGCCAACGATCAAATTACACGGACATTGGATGTGGGCCGATATCGCGATCGAGACATGGTTTTCGAAGTCACGGTGGGGGACCGACTGTTTGGAGAAAATGACGTCTTAGATCGACTCTTACAGCGAGGTTGGGGACCTATTTTTGAAGGTAATTTTCGAGCCAATGCGCATGACGTACAGTTTTTCTACTCTAAAATTGTTAATGCAAGACTCAACCCACTCGGATTTGACATTTCATATGGAGACGCGGTGCGTCCCATCAGCCTAGGAGATATTGCGAACATACTTGGTGTGCCGCTAGGAACGGTCTATATCCCCATAGACACAAAGAATTTGAACACATCAAACCACAGGAGTGAACTGAGCAGGAGTTTGTGTGGCCACCTCGTGGAATGGAGGAGAGATAGTAGT
Organism: Magnolia officinalis; assembly: GCA_021015155.1. NCBI lineage: Eukaryota > Viridiplantae > Streptophyta > Magnoliopsida > Magnoliales > Magnoliaceae > Magnolia > Magnolia officinalis. Next base: position 81,742,444 of record JAJHSJ010000002.1, on the reverse strand, counting down.
TTCAGAAATAGAGAAATGATTTCAATTTATAGAATGTTGCACTACGTCTTCATACATAATTTATATCCAAGATGGGGAAATAGCACGGAGGTTTCTGTCTACCATGCAGAGACTATGTACCAGATAGGTCGTGGAGAGAATGTGTGCCTGCCATCCATTATCCTTTACCATATAGTGAAGGCCGTAACGGCAAGAAGGGGCAATCTCTGCCTCCCATTTGGCCGCCTAATTTGCAAGATAGCCCGACATAATGGGTTTACGACATCCGTCGGCCCCTCACATCCAGTAAGAGTGGTAACTGAAGACACCTTAAATCGCATGCAATGTGGCCCTAGACAAGAAGCAAGGCGGTTGGAAGAATTTGGAGACGAGATAGCTGAAGATGAAGAAGAGGAAGAAGGCAGCGAAGAGGATGAGGCTGAAGAAGAAGAAGAGGGTGATGATACAGGTGACGTGCGCAATGCACGTCTGGTTTTAGATGAGCGTTTAGGGGCGATTGAGGCTAGTATATCTGAGCTTAAAAAGGACCAAGCCTATCTGAAGTGTAAGATGAAGCGTATGCATCGAATGATAAAGACGGTGTTGTGTTGTGTACAGAAGGAGGGAGTGCCCCCTCCCTCGCCAGACTCGGTATCGCAGTAGGGTCTATGTGATGCATATGGACTCCTTCACTTCTGTTAAGCAATGTTAGTGGTTATGTGCTTTGTGTTTACTGTGTAGTAAGAAGTGGATCAATTCCACCTAGTAGTGTAATAGTTAGTAGTGGGGTTGTTTACGTTTTTCACTTGGTTAGGTAAGTATGGGAACAATGTACTAACTGACAATATAAATGAAATTGTTTCCACTCTGATTGTCTAGCAGGCACATTTAGATTGGATAGTGCTTGTGATCCAATGATTGTCTAGCAGGCACATTTAGATGGGAAACTTTTGGATTGGCAACGAACGTCAAGACCGAAATATGACTAATTTCGATGCCAATTTTTGTGGGAAATTGTGTGTGAGTAATATGAAATAGATTAAAAAGAAAAAAAAAAAAGACCAGAAATGGAAGAGCTGGCACTTTCTAGCTGATGTAGGTTAAGAGAGGTCAAGTGGCTGATTCACACCAGCCTTTCCATATTATTTTTAATAAACTGTTTAACAAGGCGAATAAGGTGTTACAGCTTGTGTTTTTTCTCAGAAGGTGTATCCTTTGTCTATTTCTTTTGTGTGAATTTTGTAACTAGTAGTTGGTTCCCACTACGTTGGTACGAAAGTAGATTCCACATAAACCTTGGCCCATTTTATTGCTGATTGTTGTCTTTTTTGCTTATCAGGGAAAGAGATACTGACAAAGATGAAAAACTGAACTTCAAGGTGGATCTCACCAATGGATGGTTGAGATTAAGGATTAGATCTTTGTCAATACAATCAATCAAAATCATCCATATCAATGATCATACCTCTTCAAATATGATTAACAAGTATTGTCTAGCCCTGAATCTCCAATGGAAGTATATCTTGAAAGTTGAGAGACATGGGAAAAGGTGGGCCCCATGGAAGGATTGCCAAGATTATCTATTGCAATATTTTAATATGAACCATCAATCAAATGTGGGGTTCATATAAACATGCGTGTGTGTATGTGAAGGTGCCATTTGTTACTATCTTGTGGTGCATGCAGACTTACATGTTTAAGTATGATAGTGTCCATGGGCAATAGAAGATCATGAGCTCAAGGTGAAGGACTCCAAGACCCTTCTCTTTGGTGAGAAACCAGTTACTGTATTTGGTGTCTGGTAATTGAACTTCACATCTTGAGAAAATGTAAGGGTGTAACAATTGACCCCATATCTCGACACCCACCATGCCCAATAGATAAACGACCCCAATGCATCCGATCAACTTGTTTCTGTTCTTCTCCACAGAGCCTTTTGATTTTACTCTTTTGCTTCCTCGGTCATTGCACCATCCCTGAATTGCATGGAGAAACCTAACCACATGAGAGCCAAGTGGATGACCAGCAGCAGCACTTTTATGGGATATTCTTTGGGTTCAAATAGAAGCGGGAACATCAAATAGCAGGACACTGCACCACACAAGAACAGAAAAAGGAAGAAAATGTAAGTGGTCAAATCAGAGGAAGGCAAGTGATAGAAATCATCAAAAAACAAACCGAAGTTTGTCAAAATCCGGATCATATTTGTTAAGATAGTTTTGTACAATGGTGCTGTCAAGCATCTTCATCAATGACAACATTGTGTTCTCTTCTTAAACTTCCGTGGTATGTATTATTTGTGATGAATGAATCAAAATAGAAACAAGAGTTTTGGTGTTTTTGTCAATCTTCATTTGGAGTTTCCACATAACAGGTCGATTCTATTACAAGTCAAAGATACCTTAGTTATACGTATAAGCATCTAAAGAACTTTCTATTTCTCTAATCTACTTACGATTCCACGTTAACTTTTCTAGATGTTTACTCATGAAAAATTAACCTTTGAAACATTGACCTACCTTACATTTTGATTATGCGTGTTCCTAAAATACCCTCAGGCCTTGTTCAGTTGCTACTTAAAAATGAGTTCATCTCATTTTAGTTAATAGTCATTATGTATTTACTTTGGTTAATCTCTAATACATAATTATTGTTACCTAAAATGCGATGAAATCATTTTTAGCTGGCAACCAAATAGGGTCTTAGTTTGTACTTCAGGTTTTAAAAATAACTCTGCATTGGGATGCTTTAAATGAGTGGGAGGCTGGAGCGGATTGGATGCCTCCATGTCATTTAGAATACATGGCACACACGAATGAGATTGAAAATTTTCGAATTTCTCATTGAAAGTCACAACATTTGGATGATTCTAGCCATTTATGTGGCAGCATACAAATGAAGGGGAAAATACAATAGTCAGCAACAGATGCAATTAAGCCCCAGTTTATTTGATGATTAAGATAGTCCAATCAAAGCAAAATTTGGTTAGGGGCCAATCGACAGCTGAGCCTACATGATGCCTGATTAGGATCTTTTCAAACACATATACCATGTGTGTGGTACACAATCTGCAGGAGCGAAAATTCCGTGCCTCCAAAGGTAGGTAATCTGCCCCCTGCATGAGTAACATGTCCCTGGTGGTATAAGGAGAATGTCTGCCACTTTATTTGCCTAATTTTGGGATAAACTTCTCAGTATATCAGATATTTCTAACATTCTTCATTTCATATTGTACCAACATCCCAAAATTAATTTATCCAACAGGATATTTCATGCTACCTAAAATCCTAAAATGTTGTGTGAAATGAATTCAATCATACCTTCCCAAAAAACAAAAAAGAATTTGTTCAATCATAAATCCTAAGACACTATTTGCCAAATCACCAACTCACAAAATTCCAATAATTTTGAACCTCTGCAATTTTACCATATTAAAGTGATTTTTTGTGACACTTGTGCTTGCCATTTTCCAGTAGATATGTAACAATGCGTTTCGATGCACCAAATATCATGAAATTTCATGATTAATCAGTCTAATTTGCCATGATATTTGGTACAACCGGACACACCCTAAATGAGTATTATAAATGGTAGAATCAAATATTTTTAGCAATTTCAAGTTTCTTTTTAGAAGCAACTGATTCTACCTTTCTTTCTTTATCTTTGTGATGCAATGCGAGAGCAGTAGAGCATGTCTTACATTTATGAACATGCACGTACCTTTCTAAGAATTTTGAGATTTTCTCCAAGTGTCCTAAGCAGTTTGGACTCCCTAGTTCAAGTGTCTGAGCAACAGATGTTGTGGGGTTCTTTTTATGAATTTTAGAAATTGGCAACAGGATTTCAGATTTTTCAAGAAAACAGCCAAACCATAGACAAACACATGAGCATACCCAAATGAGTAATACCAAATCTTGCACAACAGAACCTATTTTCTTAAAATTGAAACCTCCCATCTAGCAATAATATGCACATAATATAGTGTTGAAATGGCAAGCCGATGCTTGAAGAAGTACCGATCCAAAGCCAGTTCTCAAGATCAGGTGTGTTGGTATGTTCACTGAAAACAGATCAAACCATGGAACTTCCCAAAATCAAGAGAAAGTTTGTCCATACCATTTGGAAGCTCTTTTTTAATATTTGAAATGCATATGTGAAAGACAACCAAGGTTGTTGAGATCTCTATTGTTTTACCAATTGTATGGAACGCTGAAGAGATTCAATGGGCTGAGACTAGCGCCACATTATGTTGTGGTGTGAACTAAGAGTGTTATTGAGGAGGCTGGGAGGCTGAGGAACATGTATAGGGAAAGGTGAGATGTTTGGTTTTGATTTTTTGAGAAGATTCTTATTCCATCTTTTGTCGAGTCCAGACGATATCAGATTCCATGTTTTGTTATGCAAAGTTTCATATGAAGTTTCTGTTTTCCACATGTACAAACAGGGAAAGAGGCTATTTTACAGAATGTAGATACCATTATAGCTCATCTTATTGGATTGGTTTCCTACCCACACATGATGGTAATATTAGAAGCTGTTTTATATTGAGAAAAGCTAGCAAAACTTGTATTTTTCTTTGATTTTATATCCAAGTTTCTAATTCATCTTTTTTCTTTTTTTGTATTTGTATGGTACAATTCACTATTCTTTTGCTGGCAAGACATCTTGTTTCTATACTTGTTGGTGGAACAGACCATTATGCATTCACACTTCTCACTGATTTACTTTTTTTTTTTTTTGTTGATTTTGTCTATTTTCTGAATAGTTGTTGAATAGCCTTGGAATTCTTTTTGTTGATGCCTTACGAAATAATACCGCTGGTTCTCTTTGGGAGTTTGTTAGTTAGTTTTCTTCTATCGTACTTCCAGGAGTGAGCCATTACTGGCAGATTTTTCTCTAGGTTTTCTTCACATTGAGCCCACCTGATGCACATGTCAGACTTCACATGCAAGTGGTAGGCCCAGTAGTGTGGCCTTCTATGCGGTTCATGTGGGCTTAATTAACAAGCTGCTTTATTAGTAGCTTCTTTTTTCTTTTATTTGAAAGTTGCCAATTACAGGCACTTTAATCTCTCTTTATATTTTCAGTTTTACCACTCTTGGTTCCCTTTCCATTTTCAAAATTTCATCACTTGACTAATGCTATGGATTTTGATTCTTATAATAAATAAGGTATGTATGAATCATCTGCAGGTGTTTTTGAACTTGTTGTACTTCTATGGAATGTGTGGTGTAGTGAATGATTGCTTGCTTCAATGGTACGTTTGTTAGCAATGTATGAACGCTGTTTGGAGCATTACATGTATAGATTACATGTATAGACTGTCTAAATTGGGTGCCAGGTTGGCAAGGATGACAGGGTTTGGTGTCCCATCTGCAAGCAAGGAGAGTCGAGAGAGAATCATTATCTTATTTACTGTACTTGTTGCAAGCTTCAAATCGATGTCCAAAGCGATAAGGTGCTGTCCCAATTCACTGCTCAGATCTTACACTTTCGAGTATTGAATTCTCATGTCTAAGCATGCTAATTTCACACAGGAGGGGATTTTTGAACATGTCCCCTATTTTAAAAGGTTCTGAAATCGTCAGATTTTGTAAACATGAATCTCCCAAAAGTTCCCCATGGTTTCTAGAGGAGAGAGGTTTGCTAATGCGACATGTGCATAGTTGCACGGAGAGGCACATGCTTATGTGTGTCGTGTGTTTCTGCTCATCATGAGAATTATGGGATTTGAGGGTGTTATTATTGTGTATCTGAAAGGGAGATATTTTGTGGGTAGGACATCAAATTACAAAAGATTTGGTAGACTGTAGTTGAATTTCAGCTTCATTGATGATTTCGTGAAGTGACGGAAAAAAGGGGACTGGTATATTGAAAACTAAAATGGTTTGTTGATGTTGTTTGTTCTGCTAATGCTTGGACTGCATTTCTGGATAATGGATGCCATGTTTCTTGTAATTGCGGAAGTTTCTCCAAGAAGAAAACCAGGAGCTTGGATGAATTAGCCTAAATCCGGTGGTTCTAGAGAAAAGAGAAGATGTTTTCCATCCATAGTCCATCCATGATGTGATGAAATACCTGGTTGCAATTGCAAGAATCTAGTTTGAATAATAAAATCTGGCTTTTGTCTAACAATTACAATTCAGCTGTAGAAAGCCATGGCATGTAGCCCATCAAGTCCTTTTTAAAAATAAAAATAAAAATTCATAATAAATGGAGTATATCTTGAATGTATTTTTATCTTCCAACTATTCAATGGTAATTATTCAAATTTCCTCTATTTATGTGAATGCATTGCCACTGCTACATATCTCAACGAATTTGGATATAAACATGAAAAGGTATACATAGTATTCTACCAGTTTTGATGCTCTATCTTATCTTGCAGAATGGTATATGCAAGATTATGCAAGTAGCTAGAACTTTTAGCCACTGAAAATATTTACCTTATGTTCAGACATTTTAGTTTTAATTTTTGTAAATAAATTTGACAAAAGAGGGTCAATTTTAGGCAGGTAGCTGGTCATAGAAATTTGACAAAATATGTATGTCATTTGTTAATTGTGCTTGTTTTATGAGAAAAATGATCATACTATAGTATGAGTGTAACGGTTCTCATGCATAATCATGCCTTAATCTTTTGAAACTTTTCCCCGGTTGTCACATGGTTTATTGGAATGTTCTTTTGCCATTTTCCCACATATGTGGGCTTCACTTAGTTGACTTTCTCAACCAAATGTATCTTTTCATGTGTGTTTCTTTTCCTTTATGTTCTTTATCTATTTTTTTAAACATTACTTTTAATTTTCTTTGGTCCATTGTGATATTTGTATCATCGTGTAATTCTCCAACCTGAGTTTTATGCTCAAGTGCTGCTGGAACTTGGTTTTACACACTTCATTGTGAACACGCTCCTTATGCTTGTGTCGACGACTCAGACCATCATATCAGTGCCAATATTGTTGGATGCAGCACTACATGTAGTTGTTGAGGAACATGTTGATCGAGGGAACCTAGAAATTGAGAGAGGGAACTTAGGAATTGAGAGAGGCAACCTAGAAATCGAGCGAGTGAACCTAGTAATTGAGCGAGGGAACCGAGGAATTGAGCGAGGCAACCTAGAAAATGAGCGAGAGAACCTAGAAATTCAGCGAGGGAACCTGGGAATTGAGCGAGGGAACCTAGAAATTAAGCGAGGGAACCTAGAAAATGAGCAACGAAACTTAGGAATTCAGCGAGGGAATGAAAAAAATTCAGCGAGGGAATCGAGGAATAAAGCGATGTATCATATAAATTGAGCGAGGGAACCTATAAAATGAGCGAGGAAACCTAGGAATTCAGTAAGGGAACCTAGAAATTCAGCGAGGGAACCTGGGAATTGAGTGAGGGAACCGAAGAATTGAGCAAGGCAACCTATAAATTGAGCGAGGGAACCTAGAAATTAAGCGAGGGAACCTAGAAAATGAGGGAGGAAACTTGGGAATTATGCGAGGGAACGTAAAAAATTCAGCGAGGAAACCTAGGAATAGAGCGAGGCAACCTATAAATTGAGCGAGGGAACCGAGGAATTGAGCGAGGCAAAGTAGTAGCATAAGAAATTCAGTACAATTAACTGAAAATTTGAGAGACAACTTAGAAATTGAGCAAGACAACCAAAAGATTATTGCATGAGAGGAAATATATTACAACATATATCATACAAAACACTAAATAAATTACAAAGTATGCTATACATCAGGTATAGGAAACTTGCACGTCCGGCGATTATGCCCAGTTTGTTTGCATCGACCGCACTTTAATGTTTTCGATTCTTCTCCACGCGAGGGAATTCTTAACTTCTTTGGTCTTCCAGATGGCCTCTTCTGTCCTGGGGGTTTAATTTTCGCACAATACTCCTTGAAACCTTCTGTAATCTCCCATTCGCTCATGTCACGTACTGGGTACACTGATTCGTTATATGTGCTCAAGTAATTTTGCGCTGTGTAGAATGGGGAGCAATACGAGTAATGAGGAAGATTGTAGTTTATACAAGCGGACAGGACATGCATACAAGGGTAACCCTTCATGTCAAACTCACGACATGTACATGAAAGCGAGTTGAGCTTCACTGTATCATTATAATCTCCCACGACATAGTACTCATCTCGAGAAATCGGATGACAGCGAACATCTCGCGCCTTCTGTATAAGATCCTTCAACTGTTGCTCCGCCCATGGTGTCAGCGGACCTACAAATGAGGCTGCAGATTCTCTTCTCTTGTAAAACAATTCCTGTATCTTACATCTTACGGCCTCTATCAATTTAGTAACAGGATATTCCCGTGCTTCCTTGAAGAGGGCGTTAACACACTCAGATATGTTCGTGGTGACCAAGTTGAATCTTTTACCTGGAAAGTGCGAAGATGCCCACCTTTCATAGCCGATTTCTGTCAGCCATGCATGTACTGGGGGGTTGGCCATTTCAATATCATGCATTAATTTTTCAAATTCAGCCCTCCTGCAAGTCTTAACTGCCCGCCAGTAGTATATCTCCAACGACTTGTCTTTAAAGGTGTCCACCAAGTTTCTATAAATATGGTACGCACAGTACCCATGAATTGCATGTGGGAATACTTGGGGAACCTCTTTCAGTAAACCTTTATGTCGATCGGAAATAATCACAAGACCCTCCAGATACCCTAATGCATCGTTAAGGTAGGTAAGGAACCAATTCCAACTCATGTTGTTCTCCGATTCTCCGATACCAAACGCAATTGGAAATATATGATTGTCCCCATCTAAGGCCGTGGCGATGAATAGAACACCCTTGTATTTACCCTTTAAGTGTGTCCCGTCAATGGCTAATACCCTCCGCATAGAATTCTGAAAACTTCGAACGCATTGTCCGAGCGCTACAAAACACCTCTCGAACCTCAAAGTCTCTTGGTTAACAAGCACGGCAGTCACCGTCCCCGGATTGACCATCCTCAACTCATGCAAATACATGGGGAGTTGATTGTAAGAGTCTTCGTAAGACCCCATCACCTGATTAATTGCAAGCTCCCTCGCTTTCCATGCCTTCCTATAACTGATAACAATATTATATTTCTCTTGCATAGCGAAGATAATATCACGTGGCCTCAAACCTAGCCGTTGCTCAATGCGTCTAACAACCAAATCACACGCTAACTTACTGCTTGCTTGCCGGTGATCACTCTTCATCCACGACATGCCGCACGTGTGTTCTGACGTATAACTCCGTATCTTGAATATCCCGGTATCATTCACCCGAGTTGCGTGAACCCTCCAGTCGCATTTATCTTCTAAGCACACCACGCTAAATCTGCTAGGACTTGAGTACAGTACCTTATACTGAAATTTATTGCGAATTGCAAATTGGCTTAGAACATACTGGCAACGACTCTTGTCCTTAAATGTTTGATCAACAGCTATATCGATCGGTTCAAGCAACGAATCTGTATATTCCAGCAGTGCCGCATTGGTGAATGCAGCATCATCAAATGGCACGGGAACTTGACGAGTGATGAAGTTTCCGCTTTCAGCAAGGTCTGGAAGCGGAATGTTGCTTACACGTACAGCTTGGGTGGTGGATGATGATGGCAGATCTGCTATTGTTGCTAAAGGCGGTGCCATGTACTCATAAGTGAGGTTTAGGTCATGTGCCCAGCTGACTTGCCTACTCACAAAGTTTGATGTTTGAGGCGGCTCGGGCAGTTGATCGTTGCTCACTACCACTTGTAATGGAGATGCCTTGTATTCAAATTCCGCGCCATGCTCCTCAGGTAAACTGTCTATGTGTGTTGTCCTATTAATGTGTTGCGTTGTCTCGATGACTAAGGGAATGAATTTATCAGGATGCTCCACCTGTGTAGCCAGGAACTCTCGCACGTCATCGTCGTCTACGATTACGGTTGGAGGGATTGATTCATTTGTACAAGGATACATTACTTTCATCTTAATATCATAATCTATTGGTTGACTCTTAATAATCCTGTAAATTCTAGACATAAGCTCCTCATACGTAGTCTCGACACGTAGCGAAAAAGTTTTCGTTTCCCCACCAGTGTACGAGTATCGCTTGTTTTCATATTCAATCTCCCCGCCATAACAACAGATGATTCTCGTAGACATTATCTGAAAACCAATACAATGACATTATATTAGTGAATCATTAAGCAATGGAAGCTTGCTATAAGACAAAACTCGATTAAATAATAGAGGACCGAGTACTCACGTTCCATAATAGATGAGGATGGTACAGAGCTTAAGGAATTAAAGAGTAAGCAATGCGTTAAATTTTTAAATAAACAAGAAAAACTTACATGGATTACAGATTCAGAGATACAAATGATTTCATGTGGTTCTTGTTAAATTCAGCGACGCTATCTATCATGGAATATCCATATAGTCTTCTATTTTAACAAGACACAATTCTATGATGGCCTAGTACACTTTAAAAAAATATATACGAACCTAACATTTCTACATGAGGATTTGGGTTTAAAATATGTTAAACTTACATCAATTTTCAAAGCTAGTCTCAACAAGCAGAGTTAGGGTTAAAATTTCACCTAAATTTTCACTATTGAATATTTCTAATTGTTGGAACATACAAGAGATGTTGTTTCTGATCAACGAGATGTATTTGGCGAATCAAATTACAAAATCCTAGTCTCAATATGCTCCATTTAGAGCTAAAATTTATTTCTCAAACCTTTATAAATTCGCTTCTACTTAGTGCTAATTGCCAAAAGTTATGAGAAATATCATCTCTAACTAATGAGATTTCTTAGTGAATTTTCATTTTTAACTCCTAGTGCGGGTTTTAAGTTTAGGGGGTGGTTAAATTTGATCTAATGTACAATGTAATGGGTACGGAACTGCTTACAATGCAAAAACTCATTTCACCTACTGTCTACTGAGTGTCTTCACAATGTCATTTCAACTAAGGAAAATTATGGAAAAATTCAAATCCTCAGTTGCTAAAAACTTCATTGGAGGTCAAGCTCAAAGAACATTCTACTTTAATCTAATACACATCATACCAGTTTATTTGTTCTCCCATAATTCCAAAGTTCATTGGAGGTCAACCAATCACAAATGTACCATAACGGGATACAAGGCTAACTTCTCTACACATGGTTAATCCATATAGAATTAGACTAATAAGATTTTAAGCATTACATCATACATTAATACTAAATATCAAGCACTTGATAATTTGAGCGAGCTTCGGATAAAATGGAATAAACCTCAAGTAAAATTAACCGCGGCAAACATGAAAATGATTAAGGCAAACATCTGATTCAACAAGGCGGAGTAGAAATTGAGCAAGGGAAACATGAAATCGAGCAAGGGAAGTTCGAATTTGAACAAAGGAAAACAAATAATCAAGCGAGGGAAGCATGAAAATTTAGCGACGCAACCTATAAATTGAACAAGGCAAACTAGTAAGTCAGCAACGCAACCTAGAAATTGAATGAGATAAACTAGAAATTCAATGAGGGAAAAGCCAAAGTTTAACGAGACAGACGAGGGAAAAATGAAATCGATCGAGGGAAAACATTGAATTGAGCGAGCCTAGCATGAAATTGACTTCGAAAAACATTGAATTGAGCGAGCTTAGCATGAAATTGAGCTCGGCAAACATTAAATTAAGCGAGCCTAGCATGAAATTGAGCTGGCCAAACATTGAATTGAGTGAGCCTAGCTTGAAACTAAGTTGGGCAAACATTGAATTGAGGATGAGGAGGGCATGACATTGGCTAGGGCAAACATTGAATTGAGCAAGCCTAGCATGAAATTGAGTGAGCCCTAAAATGAAATTGAGTGAGCTTCAAATGGAATTGAACGATTTTCACATTAATTTGATCGATCAACGCATAAAATTGACTAAGCCTAACAAATGAACTTGTAAGAGCCTCACATGAAATTCACAGAACTTCGCATAAAATTCGACGAGTAGTCGATCAATTGTCGTCGACTTCCGCTCGTCTCAATTTCCGTGAGTTCTTCTTCAAATTCAAGTGTGCAGTGGCTAAGTTTAACCAAGCACCTTTGCTGAATTACAAGCTAAATTTCCACAGGTACTTAGTTAAACGTTGTACAATACTACAAACGAATATATCTATAAACCACACTATGGTTTTTTTTTTTTTTTTAAATATCTGTACCTCCAGCAACCGTACCCTCGCTCAATGCAAGTTGAGGACGGGTGCTTTCAAGTGAGGGATTAATTTAAACCTTTTCGAAGATAGGAGGTGCAACCACTTTGGAGGATTCCACGTCACCCTCGCCAAGATGGAAAATGCCAAGTGTAGAATGATAATATGGAGATGATAAACTTCAAAATTTAGGAAGAAAAATGATAAGAAAAATGGCCGTGCGTCGGTTTTTCTCGTTGCAATGGAACGCAGGGAAGTGTGTAGGTGTGTTTTCTGTCAAAGGGAGAGGAAAAAGGGCAAACCGATTGGCTACTCCCCCTGCCACCAGCCAATGGCTGATGTTCGGTGGTTTGTGGGACCCACCATGATGTATGTGTTTCATCCATGCCGTCCATCTATTTTTATAGATAATTTTATGATAATACGCAAAAAATGAGGTATATAACAATCTCAAGTGGACCACAGTACAGGAAAGAGTGTTGAATGAACGTCAACTATTAAAAACTTTTTCAGGGCCATAAAAGTATTGGATCAAGTTGATCTTTTTTTTCGCTTCATCTGGGTCTTTATGGCCTAATCAACGGATTGGATGTCAGATAAACAGTACGTTGGGCCTTAGGAGGATTTAAATGATGGATATCCAATCACTATTGTTTTCTTGTGGTGTGGTCGACCTAAGATTTAAATCCCTTTTATTTCTGGGATGAACCCCTAAAATGATCTTTCAAAATGGATGAACGGAATGGATGAAACACATACATCATGGTGGGGCCCACAGACCACCGAAAACCAGCCACGGGACTGTTGTCAGGGGGAGGAGCCAATCCGTTCCGCAATGCCAGTAAAAAGGAGGGGCAGTTTCGTCCTCAAAGTCGCTGTCCGCACGTGCTAGTCTAGATTGGTAACTAAAGTTTGTATTCTTTCATAGAAACCGCTGGGTAAAAGGTTTTGTCTACAGTGGTCATTTTCTCTTTTCCGACGAATCCAAAAACGACTGTGGAAGTCACTGCATACGATTGCGAGTTGCGAGTCGCGCGAGCATAGGTTAGAGAGGTGAATCGCAGGACACGTAACGAAATGACACTCTCATACGAGCTTTAGGCTAATCTTAAGGTGGATCACCATGTATAAGGCCGCACCCAACGAAGCTCCTGGATTCTTCGGGTGTGCCACCCTCTTGGAAATGGACGGTTAGAAATAAAATTGATGGTTAGAAAGAAAATCACTCAGGGCTTGCATTCAACTTCTATGCGAGGCCCATCTTATGAGTGGAGCAGCCTAGCTCTTGGACTGGACACGTCACTTTAATCCCCAGCTTGTATATGGCACAAGATCTCATACACGTGTGCGTGACACCTGACTTTAGTATTTCGAAGACTGAGAATGCACCTGGCATTGCCATGACGGAGGCTTCTCTGTGGTCCACGGTAATGTATTTATTTTATCGACGCTGTCCATCCGTTTTTCATAACATTTTAAATTATGATCATAAAATAAAGATAGATCTAACGCTCAAGTGAAACGGACAACGGAGATTGAACACCACCTTTAAAAATTTCTTGTGGGTGGTAGAGGTTTTGATCAAGTTAATATTTGTTTTTTTACCAAGTCTACATTACCTTATGAACGTAACGGTGAGCTTAGGAAGGCTTCAACGGTGGCTGTCACTATCAATACTGCTTCCTGTAGCGTGGTCTACTTGAGCGTTGAATCTGCCTCCTTTTTAATTTCATAAGTTAAATTGATCTTTTAAAATTGATGGACGGGCGTAGATAAAACACATGCATCAAGATGGGCCCAAAGGAGCACCGGCCAGGACCGAGTCCGTCCTCGCAGAGGGGCAGACGCAATCTGTTTCCGTACTTCGCAAGGCGGTGACTCCCGTAGTATTTTGTCACATTTTCTAAATGGTGGAGGCTCTTCAGCGGTAGTCATGACACGGCTGCACAGCAATCCAGACCGTCCAAATCCATCCGACTATTGATGGAACATGACGCAATATTTATAATGATATAACCATCTGATATAATCCAACTATTAGCCATCTATTTCATAGCTCTCAATTGACGGTTATTATTACTTTATCAATGAATTTAGCTATATCTTCTATCAACAATTTGCCAAGCAACTTGAATGGTCTGGGTATCCATATATGAGTTCCAGCATGTTAGAGGATGAGTTGCCACCACATTCAAAATGATGATGAACGGTCACAGTAGCCTAGACCGTTTTCTCATTTCTCAACCGGCCGAAGTGCAAAGGACAGCAATATGTGAAGCTTTCTACGCCCCATATGCACTCTCCCAACATGCACATCTTACACGCAGTACACTTATCGGATCTAGCTGTTGAATTAGGTGGACCCCATCTTGAAGAAGATCTGGTGAAATTTTTGGGTAATTTCACTCATGCTACACGCATTTTTCGAATGTGAACAGTTACAGAGCTTTTTAAACCGTCCAAATTTTTGTAAAAGCTTTGATATACATGATATTCATTTGACGAGGCTGATTTTTACTTCACTTTATCTTTACCAGTATATATACCTTTTAAATGGTCATATTTTGCCGTAAAGTCTTTTATGCTGGCACGTCATGACGCGTGTAACCTTTGCGTGTGGGGGAGGGAGTGTAGGCAGTGGAAAACCCCGGGACAAGTGTCTACCAAAGGTTATTAAAGGCAAACCTCGGCAGGCTATTAACGGCATCAAGTAAAAGCAAATCCTTGTACTCCGATTCCCTGATTAGGAACGCGCAGAAGATCGGACGCGGATTGCATACTAGCCCCGCCCGTCCCAAGCTCCGAACGGGCAGTTATATGGGCGGGTCCACCGTGGTGTATCTGTACATCCAAGACATCTATTCATTTTCCCATATTATTTTAAGGCATCAAAACGAAAATAAGGAGGATCCAACTATCAAATGGACCACACCACAGATGACTCTTGCAATTAATGCAAATAACATTTAATGCTTTGTACATTTTAATGCAACCAAGATTATTATTTGGTGTGGCCCACTTGAGCACTGGATTTGCCTATTTTTGTGTTCATGCCTTAAAATAATATGAGAAAAGGGATTGACGGCTTGCATGTACAGATACATCACGGTGGGCCCGCCCATAGAACTACCCGTTCGGAGCTAGGGACGGGCAGGGTAGTACACAATACGCCTCCAAGAAGATCATGCTAAAGATAGCATGTTGCACTGAAAACACGTTATATAAGGGACGCGGATTTCATGCAAAAGCACTTCTTTCGCAAGTATGTAGGTGAGCCACATAAAAATTTGTGAGAAATCCACCCCATCCATTCATTTTGAGTGCTTGTTCATTTTCAGTACTCATTTTTAAAAATGCGATAAAAAATGAAGTGGATCCAAAACTTAAGTGGGTCACACAAGAGGATAAATTAGGGAAAGAGACTCTAGCATTGAAACCTTTCAAGACTCCACATTGATGTTTATATGTTGGGTTTTTTAAAAATAAGAAAGAAAAATTAACATTATATGCCATCAAAACCATTTATAAGGTCATTACCACTAAGATTAAGGGAAAATAGCAAAAAAAATAATAATAATTTGCCTGACACAAACATTATGTGGCCCCAAGAATGTTTCAACTATTCACATTGAATTCATGTTCCTCTCGTGTGACCCACTAAAGTTTTGGATACACATCATTTTTGGTCGATTCCCCCCACCTAGCATCCTTGCGCACAAACTTTGCATCCATGTATAAGTGACATGACAGGATTTAAAGGCTACCAATAGAGTCTTTGTTACCTCGTGAGACTCGAGCATGTACACGGGCACCTCTTCATTTTCTTTCTTTTTTTTCTTTTTCTTTTTTGTTTCTTATCCCTTCCCCCTCCCCTTCCCTATTATATGCCATCAAAACCATTTATAAGGTCATTACCACTGAGATAAAGGGAAAATACCAAATAATAATAAATAAATAAAAATGCTTGACACAAACATTATGTGGCCCCAAGGATGTTTCAACAATTCACACTGAATCCCTGTTGTTTCCTCTCGTGTGACCCACTAAAGTTTTGAATACACATAATTTTTTGTCAGTTCCCCCCACCCGGCATCCTTGCACACGAACTTTGCATCCCTATATAAGTGACATGACCGGATTTAAAGGCTACCAATGGAGTCTCTGTTACCCCGTGAGACTCGAGCATGTACACGGGCACCTCTTCATTTTCTTTTTTTCTTATTCCTCCCCCTCCCTTTCTTCCTCTCTAAATCGAAAGCTAAAACAAAAACACTCACCAAGCTTTTATTTTTGTTCATGATACTTTGGCAAAGAGATGATGTAGGACCTGCACACATTCTCCCATTTGAATATGTAACTATTTAGAGTTTTCTCCCCTGAAATCTAGGGGGGGGGGGGGGGGGGGGGGGGGGGGGGGGGAATTTATTATTATTTGTTTCGCTTTGTGTAGTTTAGGGGAATATAAGTTTTCAATTTCATTCGCTGATTGACATATGGGGCATGTGATTTCCTCGTTTTGATTTTTTTTTTTTTTTTTCTACACGAAGACATTAGAAAAGTCTGTGCATACATTTACCACACCATGGGTGGATGATGTGTGGTACCGTAGATTGTCTTCAACCTAAGATGGGTTAGTTTAAAGCCAACCCCTCCTGTAGGTCCTTGCAAGAAGATAACAACCCTCTTTTTAGTTGTTTATGACCAATCCAGATTTTAGATTGATATTATAGATTCCGTGTGTGCAAACTTCGGGTTAAATTAGTATCAGGGCTATCAATGGGCTAGGTTTGGCTTTTGGACCAAGATTTTGTTGTCGTCAGATGTTTTAAATCTGATATTTCACTGTTCGATGTCATCGAAGCCAGTTCGATGACATTGAAGCCACTCGATTCCATCGAGTATTTTTCGGATTTCCACCTCTGGTCATTGGACATATTTTGTCATTCTTCGATGACATTGAAGGTTGCTCGATGTCATTAAAGGTTTATGCAGATTTTTTGTAGAAACGCAAATTCTGTGATTTTTCTTTCCGATTTTGTTTAGGTTTCTTTCTAAACCTATATAAAGGGATGTATACGGGACTGGGAGGTATTCTAAGGCTTTAGAAACTATTCCTAGGGTTTCTAAAAGGGTTTTAGGGTTATCAAAAGGGTGGTGCAAGGTGAGATTTGAGGATTGCTCAAGTCCGGTAAGTTCATTCTCTTTGTAATTTCTGCTTTCATAGTAAAGATTTGTCGCTTTGTGCTGTGGTTTTTTCCCAAAAGAGTTTTCCACATTAAATCTTTGTGTTCTCTTGTGTTTGCTTGGTGCTCTTGGATTGCTATCCTAGATTCATCTCTGTGCGATTCCTCGTCTAATCCCCAACAGACTTTGGCACTCTGGCAAGCCTATTAGAATGGCTTTATTCAAGATACTTATTTTGCTTGGCCCGAGCCTAGTCCATTAATGGCCCTATCCAGCACGTACAAGTGGGGTTGTAACACACTGAAAATCGGCACCCGAGTACAAACACCCGACCCCGAGTTTCCAAGTGTTAACCAAATAAAATGCACGTGTGACATCATTCATATTCACACTCACTTTTCACACGAGAAATAAGAGTAGTGCAATTCAAATTAGCGGACCCAAAGCGAGGTAGAAATAACAAAGATAAATAAATATGCGGCTAACAGTAACAATATAATTAAAATATGATGTCCGCCCAAATGAAGATTATATAAGACACAATATACATACCAAAAATGATTAAAGTGCAAGTTTTCAGTTTGGTTCAATCCTCTAAAACACAACGTCGGTGGTGTAAGTCACTCCAAGCTTATCCGTCTGAAATCTTAATAGCACCTGCATCGATAATATCGTCCGGTTAGTGTTTTAAAACACCGTTCCAGAGTGGGAGTGAGTGATCAACTCGGTGGTTCTATTAACATTAAGTTACACAAGCTATCAAATCCACATGCACAATTAATGAAAAGCAAAGTAAGCATACAGTTCCTAGACACTCTTGTTAATACACATGCATGATATTATGATATGATGCATGCCCTCACCATCCAACACTCCCTCGAGCAACACCATCTATACGTTCGCATATGACCAACACTCCATCAATGCGACCTCGACTGCCGAGTCGCAAACCAATGTTAATGCAATGCCATGAATATTCATGTTAGCCAAGTATTTAATTAAGTCAGTTCACCCAGCAAGATTAGAGAAGCTGAAACACCTCCGTTTAATCAATGGCCTTATCCAGATCACTTGGCCCAGGCGGCCATAGCTGCTCTAAGCATGCAATCCATGATCTAAATTTAGGTATCATCCATCGGTCTCACAAATTAATAATTTCAAAGATAAGGGATGATATCTAAAGGTATAAGGATCAACTCGGTATGGTCATCACCCAAACACCAAGTATGATCACTCAGTTCCGAGGTGCGGGCTTATCACATAACCAAATCACTATAGGTAAGGGCTCGTCACCCAATTCCATTCATGTCCATGTTATTTGAACAGTACTCTGGCACGAAACCATCGGCCGGATAATTTGATGGGGACCATTCGAACAAAGAGCTGTCACCTCCTATGCTTGCTAGTCACTACGGGGAGGCTCATCACCCTAGCGTAGGCCGATAGCACGAATACGGTATCCCATTCCGCCTGCCTGACTCTCGAGACTTGGTTGCTCACTGGTCACTACGAGGAGGCTCGTCACCCTAGCGTAGGCCAACAGCTCAAACACGGTGTCTCATTCCATCATGCCCGGCTCATAAGTCTTAGTGGGATCGTATCACTAACAGTTATCAGTAGGCCTCTCAAAGGTATGAGGTACTTCAAATTCAGGCAGGCATGACGATACATGGTGAAAGTACATGGTTGGCCAACTAGTGGACTAATTCGGCTGATTTAAGCGAACTACGGCGCAACCAGCACTGGGTGCAAGCATCCCGTGTAGTCCAACTACTGTCGGTTGTCCGTCTTCGGCGTGAATTGGTCGGATTGGCTCAGGGCAGCCGATCCAGTATGGTTGCCCTTGTGAATTTTTTTAATTTGCTGGCCAATCCAACTACCAATAGACTAATATTTTACAACATGCCACAATCAATTCTATTCAGGAATAGGCAACCAACTAAAAAGTATTTCAGGATATTCTATCTAATATGGGCAAACAAATTGGCATGCAAGTGCATTATTCAATCATCGCACAATTTAGCATAATTAGCTAATTAGACACATGTATCATGGAAAAATATGGAACATGTGGGCATGAAATTTCAGGGTATCCAGTCTATTCTAGCATGCAATCAATAATCGGCAACCATAAATGAAAATTTCACTTCACGGAGGATAATAGGCCTAAGGATTAGTCACTAGTTAGCGTGCAATTCACAATTTTCACTACACAATCATTATTTGTGACATAAGTTTAATAATTGACAACCTAGAGGTAATGGTCCGCACCTAGAAGTGGTTCATCGATTTTTATTGTCGCCCCTATGGTTAGGGTCCGTTGATTAGCGTGTTGGTGCCCTCTCTCTTGTTGCCAGGCTGTTTCCTTTTGAGGGCCCACTTCCGAAGGAGAAAAATGTCCATATGATAGTTCTATGTATATGCATTAAAAATCAAAATTCAATTCTCATTAATCATGCATGCACAAGTATTTGTGAAGGCCCAAACATGGGTGCTTGGAGAGATGTGCATAAAAACTGTGCAGAAATGACCCGTGGCCATTTTTGGGCGTATCCCATGATCAGGTGGGGCCACCTTTTGGCATGCAATTAGGTTCCAACTGAAGGAAGGAACTGTGGGCAGGGGTCGCAGCAAACTGTGCTCTAACTCTGGAAATTGAAAATTTTCCAACGAATCCAAAAATGACTGCGGAAGTCACTGCAAACGACTGCGAGTTGCGAGTCGCGAGAGCATAGGTTGGAGAGGTGAATCGCAGGACACGTAACGAAATGACACTCTCATACGAGCTTTAGGCTAATCTTAAGGTGGCCCACCATGTATAAGGCCGCACCCATACGAAGCTCCTGGACTCTTCAGGTGTGCCACGCTCTTGGAAATGGACGGTTAGAAATAAAATTGATGGTTAAAAAGAAAATCACTGAGGGCTTGTATTCAACTTCTATGCGAGGCCCATCTTATGAGTGGAGCAGCCTAGCTCTTGGACAGGACACGTCATTTTAATCCCCAGCTGGTATATGGCACAAGATCTCATACACGTGTGTGTGACCACCTAGCTTTAGTATTTCAAAGACTTAGAATGCAACTAGCATTGCCATGACGAAGGCTTGGCTCTGTGGGGTCCACGGTGATGTATTTATTTTATCCACGCCGTCCATCCGTTTTTAAAAACATTTTAGATTATGATCAGAAAATAAAGTTAGATCTAAGGCTCAAGTGGATCAGACAATGGAGATTGAACACCACTATTAAAAATTCTTGTGAGTGGCAGAGGTTTTAATCAAGATAATATTTGTCTTTTTACCAGGTCTACATTACCTTATGAACATAACGGTGAGCTTAGGAAGGCTTCAACGGTGGCCGTCACTATCAATACTGCTTCCCGTGGTGTGGTTCACTTGAGCGTTGAATCTGCCTCCTTTTTATTCTCATAATCTAAAATGATCTTTCAAAATTAATGGACGGCGTGCATAAAACATGTACATCAAGGTGGGCCCAAAGGAGCCCCGGCTAGGACCGAGTCCGTCCTCGCAGGGGTAGACACAATCTGTGTCTGTACTTCGCAAGGCGGTGACTCCCGTAGTAGTTTGTCACATTTTATAAATGGTGGAGGCTCTTAAGCGGTAGTCATGGCACGACTGCACAGCAATCCAGATCGTCCAAATCCATCCGACTGTTGATGGAACATGACGCAATAATTATAATGATATAACCATATGATATAATCCAACTATTAGCCATCTATTTCATTGCCCTCAATTGACGGTTATTATTACTTTATCAGTGTGAATTTAGCTATATGCTCAACAACAATTTGCCCAACAACTTGAATGGTCTGGATATCCAGATATGAGTTCCAGCATGTTAGAGGATGAGTCGCCACCACATTCGAAATGGTGATGAATAGGGTTGTACACGAGTCAAGCTAGCTCGAAAAGCTCGCTCGACTCGGCTAGAATCTGCTCGGATTGACTCGGCTTGAAAGGCTGACTCAAGGCGAGTCAAGCTTGTTGCTAAAGCTCGAGTTGAGTTCAAGCCAAGTTCAACCATGGTGTATTTCAACTCGACTCAACTCGAACTCGACTCGACTCGAAGCTCGAGCTCGAGCTCGACTCAGCTCGAGTAATATATTTTAATAATATATATTATATATATACTATATTAATATTAAATATATGTAATATATATATATATATATATTTAAGTTTTTTTAAAAAAAATTAAAACTTAAAAGTTTTTACTAAAAAATCCTACTCGACCCAACCCGTCTCCATTCCCTCTTTTTCTCTCCCTTACCCTACCGAGGTAAACTCGACTCGACTCGAGATAAACTCGACTCGACTCGAACCACTAGCTCGACTCGAACTCTACTCGAAAGCTTTGGCAAACAAGCCAAGCTTCAATGCTGAGCTCGAGGGCGAGCTCGAGCTCGAACTCAAGTATAGCAACGATGAGTCAAGCCGAGCTTGGCCCACCTCGACTTGACTCGGCTCGATGTACAGCCCTAGTGATGAACGGTCACAGTAGCCTGGACCGTTTTCTCATTTCTCAACTGGCCGAAGTGCAAAGGACAACCAATATGTGAAATCCACCCCATCCATTCATTTTGAGTGCTCGTTCATTTTTAGTACTCATTTTAGAAAATGCAATGAAAAATGAAGTGGATCCAAAACTTAAGTGGGTTACACGAGAGGTTAAATTAGGGAAAGAGATTCTAGTGTTGAAACCTTTCTAGACTCCACATTGATGTTTATATGCCATCAAAACCGTTTATAAGGCCATTACCACTAAGATTAAGGGAAAATAAAAAAAAAAAAAAAAAAAAAAAAAAAAAAAAAAAAAAAGAAGAAGCCTGACACAAACATTATGTGGCCCCAAGAATGTTTCAACGATTCACATTGAATCCATATTGTTTCCTCTCACGTGACCCACTAAAGTTTTGGATACACATCATTTTTGGTCAGTTCCCCCCACCCAACATCCTTGCGCCTGAACTTTGCATCCCTGTATAAGTGACGTGACAGGATTTAAAGGCTACCAACAGAATCTTTGTTACCCCGTGAGACTCGAGCATGTACGCGGGCACCTCTCCATTTTTTTATTATTTATTTTTCTTATGCCTCCCCCCTCCCCTTTCCTTTTATATGCCATCAAAACTGTTTATAAGGTCATTACCACTGAGATTAAGGAAAATTACCAAAAAATAAAATAAAATAAAAAATGCTTGACACAAACATTATGTGGCCCCAAGGATGTTTCAATGATTCACATTGAATCCCTGTTGTTTCCTCTCGTGTGACCCACTAAAGTTTTGGATACACATCATTTTTGGTCAGTTCCCCCCACCCAGCATCCTTACACACGAACTTTGCATCCCTATATAAGTGACGTGACAGGATTTAAAGGATACCAACGGAGTCTCTGTTACCTCGTGAGACTCGAGCATGTACGCAGGCACCTCTTCATTTTCTTTTTTTCTTTTTTCTTTTTTTTTTTTTCTTATTCCTCCCCCTCCCTTTCTTCCTCTCTAAACCGGAAGCTAAAACAAAAACACTCACCAAGCTTTTATTTTGGTACATGATACATTGGCAAGGAGATGATGTAGGACCTACACACATTCTCCCATTTGAATATGTAACTATTTAGAGTTTTCTCCCCTGAAATCTAGGAGTTTTTTTTTTTTTTTTTTTTTTTTTTAATGTTGGAATCTGAAAATGTAAGAATTTATTATTATTATTTTCACTTTGTGTAGTTTAGGGGAATATAAGTTTTCAATTTGATTCGCTGATTGACATCAGGGGCATGTGATTTCCTCGTTTTGATTTTTTTTTTTTTTCATTCTACACAAAGACATTAAAGTAGAAAAGTTTGTGCATACATTTACCACACCATGGGTAGATGATGTGTGGTACCGTGGATTGTCTTCAACCTAAGATGGGTTAGTTTAAAGCCGTCCCCACCAGTAGGTCCTTGCAAGAAGATGACAGCCCTCTTTTTAGTTGTTTATGACCAATCTAGATTTTAGATTGATATTACAGATTTTGTGTGTGCAAACTTCGAGTTAAATTAGTATCAGGGCTATCAATGGGCTAGGTTTGGCTTTTAGGCCAAGATTTTGTTGTCGTTAGATGTTTTAAATCTGATCTTTCACTGTTCGATGTCATCGAAGCCAGTTCGATGACATCGAAGCCACTCAATGCCATCGAGTATTTTTCGGATTTTCACCTCTGGTCACTGGACATATTTTGTCATTCTTCGATGACATCGAAGGTTGCTCAATGTCATCAAAGGTTTATACAATTTTTTTGCGGAAACGCAAATTCTGCGATTTTCTTTCCGATTTTATTTAGGTTTCTTTCTAAACCTATATAAAGGGATGTATACGGGACTGGAAGGTATTCTAAGGGATTCTAAGGCTTTAGAAACTATTCCTAGGGTTTCTAAAAGGGTTTTAGGGTTATCAAAAAGGTGGTGCAAGGTGAGATTTGAGGATTGCTCAAGTCTGTTAAATCCTCTCTTTGTAATTTCTGCTTTCATAGTGAAGATTTGTTGCTTTGTGCCGTGGTTTTTTCCTGAAAGAGTTTTCCACATTAAATCTTTGTGTTGTCTTGTGTTTGCTTGGTGCTCTTGGATTGTTATCCTAGATTCATCTCTGTGCGATTCCGCCGTCTAATCCCTAATAGATTTTGACACTCTGGCAAGCCTACCAAGTGGGGTTGTAACACACCAAAAATCGGCACCCGAGTACAAAGACCCTGATCCCGAGTTTTCAGGTGTTAACCAAATAAAATGCACGTGTGACATCGTTCATATTCACACTCACTTTTCACACAAACAATAAGAGTAGTGCAATTCAAATTAGTGGACCCAAAGCAAGTTAGAGATAACAAAGATAAATAAATATGGGGCAAATAGTAACAATACAATTAAAATATGATGTCTGCCTAAATGAAGATTATATAAGACACAATATACATACAAAAAATGATTAAAGTGCAAGTTTTCAGTTTGGTTCAATCCTCTAAAACACAACGTCGGTAGTGCCAGTCACTCAAAGCCTATCCATCTGAAATCTCGATAGCACCTGCATCATAATATCGTCTGGTTGGTGTTTTAAAACACCGTTCCAGAGTGTGAGTGAGTGATTAACTCAGTAGTTCTATTAACATTAAGTTACACAAGTTATCAAATCCACATGCACAATTAATGAAAAGTAAAGTAAGCATACAGTTCCTAGACACTCTTGTTAATGCACATGCATGGATTATGATATGATGCATGCCTCACCATCCAATAATCCCTCGAGCGACACCATTTATACGTTCGCATATGACCAACACTCCCTCAATGCGACCTCGATTGCTGAGTCGCTAACCTATGCTAATGCAATGCCATGAATATTCATGTTAGCCGAGTATTTAATTAAGTTTGTTCATCCAGCAAGATTGGGGAAGCTAAAACACCTCCATTTAATCAATGGCCTTATCCAGATCACTTGGCCCAAGGCGACCATAGCGGCTATAAGCCTTCAATCCATGATCCAAATTTAGGTATCATCCATCAGTCTCACAAATTAATAATTCCAAAGGTAAGGCATGATACCCAAAGGTATGAGGATCAACTCGGTATGGGTCGTCACCCAAACACCGAGTATGATCACTCAGTTCTGAGGTGCGGGCTTATCACATAACCAAATCACAACAAGGAAGGACTCGTCACCTAATTCCATTCATGCCCGGGTTGTTCGAATGGTACTCTGGCATGGAACCATCGGTCGGGTAATTTGACGGGGCCCATTCGAACAAAGACCTGTCACCTCCTGTGCTCGCTGGTCACTACGGGGAGGCTCGTCACCCTAGCGTAGGTCAACAACACGAACACGGTGTCCCATTCCACCATGCTTGGCTCCTGAGACTTGGTTGCTCACTGGTCACTACGGGGAGGCTCGTCACCCCAGCATGGGCCGACAGCTCGGACACCGTGTCCCATTCCACCATGCCCGGCTCATGAGTCTTAGTGGGATCGTATTATTAACGGTTATCAGTAGGCCTCTCAAAGGTATGAGGTGCTTCAGATTCAGGCAGGCATGACCATACATGGTGAACATACATAGTTGGCCAACTGGTGGACTAGTTCGGCTGACTTAAGCGAACTATAGCACAATCGGCACTGGGTGCAAGCATCCCGTGTAGTCCAACTACTGTCGGTTGTTCGTCTTCGGCTTGAATTGGTCGGATTAGCCCAGGGCAGCAGATCCAGTAGGGCTGCCCTTGTGAATTTTTTCAGTTTGTTGGCCAACCCAATTACCAATAGACTAATATTTTACAACATACAATAATCAATTCTATTCAGGAATAGGCAACCAACTAAACAGTATTTAAGGATATTCTAGCTAATATGGGCAAACAAATTGGCATGCAAGTGCATTATTCAATCATCGCACAATTTAGCACAATCAGCTAATTAGGCACATGTATCAGGGAAAAATATGGAACATTTGGGCATGGAATTTCAGTGTATCTGGTCTATTCTAGCATGCAATCAATAATTGGCAACCATAAACGAGAATTTCACTTCATGGAGGATAATAGGCATAAGAATTAGTCACTAGTTAGCATGCAATTCACAATTTTCACTACACAATCATTATTTATGACATAAGTTCGATAGTTGGCAACCTAGAGGTAATGGTCCGCACCTAGAAGTGATTCGTCAATTTTTAGTATCGCCCCTATGGTTAGGGTTCGTTGATTAGTGTGTCGGTGCCCTCTCTCTTGTTGCCGGGCTGATTCCTTTTGGGGGCCCACTTCTGAAGGAGAAAAATGTCCATATGATAGTCCTATGTATAGGCATTAAAAATCAAAATTCAATTCTCATTAATCATGCAGGCATAAGTATTTGTGAAGGCCCAAACATGGCTGCTTGGGAGAGATGTGCAGAAATGACCCTTGGCCATTTTTTGGCGTATCCCATGATCAGGTGGGGCGACCTTTTGGCATGCAATTAAATTCCTTTGGTAGCCTTATATGTGGCCTTCAAATACAAATAGTTCGGTTCACTAGATTTGCACATATGAGTTTTAGCATAAGGCTAAACATAGGCATTTCAATTTTTTTGCGCGGGATTTTTTGCACAACTACGCTCGATCCTATTTGAGATCCACTCCCCAATTATTTGGGGTCCACTACTTTCGAAGGGAAAAAGGAAATTTGGTAGAGTTATATATGTACTTCAAAACCCACAAGGTAACCCTACTTAATCATGCATATATAATTTTTGGTGAAGACTCAAACTTGGGTGCTTGGAAGAAATATGCAGGAAACACGGTGCAGAATTAGTTTTGGCCCGATTTTGAGTATGTCCCATAATCACAAGGGACCACCTTTCGATGTGCCGTGAGGTGACCATGTAGTACTATATATGTACTTTAAAAAGTATAAGCTGAGACCAACTGGTTGTGCACACATAATATTTGGTATATGGCTAAACATATATATTTTAATTTTCTGCACATAATTTTTTGCACACTATGCCTTACCCCATTTTGAGATCCACTCCCTGATCATGTGGGGTCTTATTTGGCCCAAGTAAAATATAATCTCTCTATTCGTTGGTATATTTTAAAGGTTCCAAGTGATGGCCTACTCATATCTTGTGCGTGGGGTCCACTACAGAGGCCCAAAGTTGGTACAAAATATAAAAATAATCAGACAGTTTTCAACAATGGAGTCTGTCACAACTTAGGGCCCAATTTCCAAATACTTAGAGATCATTCCAGACAAAAAGGTGGGACATCCCATCTCACTGATATAAGAATTAAACATCCCCCATAGTGATACCCTTAACTACAGAGCATGTGACCCACTACAAGGTGTCAAAGAGGCCTACATACAATACAGTTAAGTACTTAGAAAATTTTTAGCAAACAGAGAGTGCAAATGAAATGAAATAGATCCAATGGTAAGTGAGGCCCACACGCTAGCAAACCATAGATAAGAAATACAAAACAATGTACATGGGTGTACAAATTAGATGAATTAATAAAATGTATAAATCACAAGTGGTCCCACACCCAAGTGGGTCAATAAGAGGATGAATGTTATGTACAACATAGATCCAATATACACATCAAGTAGCACATGAAATGTATTGATCAAATCTCTATGATCAGATCCTTTGTTGGAAAATCTCATCCAATGGATGGTTTGAAAATAAGTCATTTATACTTTATATAAGTTTCCAACCATACAGAGCCTTAGATTCATTTGGACCATACAAAACAATTCAAGGTTTATCCTTACGGAAGTATCTATCGGTCCAGAATTTTCTAAATTTTATCATGAAACAATCTAACCACATGGACCATACATATGATTATTAACTATCTCAAGTATGTTAAGAATAAATAACAAATATATTTGACCGTTGGAATCACAGATATGGCCCACACAAGAATGGTCATAACAAGCCCCCAAATACATTTTCGTATAAGGCCAAGATCTCGGTCGTCCGAACTCCGATCGAGGCTTATTATATATCATTGGAAATGTGCTTCAATTTTATACGAATCCAATGGAACATGCATTTTTAGTGTATTCAATAAAGGAAGTAAAAATGGTTCCATTTTTTGCAAATCAGAATCCTGCATGTGCTGCTGGACAACAACCAAGTAAAGTTGATGCCATTGATGATTGGGCCGTTGGATGGCTACGAAATTTGGCCCAGAGTTAGCTCATATTGTGATTCATATTATTCCCAAGTTTCAACTCCGATCTAGCACAGTTGATTTTATATGATTTTTAGAAGTTGCTATCCATATACAAAAACGGGATTACAAGTGAAGGTTGTTGATACAATGTTCATCATGGTGGGTCATACTGACGTGGGCCACCATGCTGACCCCCATAGCCATTAATACATGCACCCATGGGGCTCCAAACTAGCGGACCTTACATGCATCAAGAAAATATAAAAGGTGAAAAGAGGAGGATGAGGAGGATGGAAGGTGGGGTGTAGACTCACCTCAAACGGATGGATGAATTGATGATGATGTGTGGTCCACTCCCTTTACATTGATTATGGGCCAAACCTTGGCCCCACCATCTCTCACTCTCTCTTAAAATCTCAGAATTTTTCTAAGGATAACAAAATGATGAGTGTAAGAGAGCTTCTACTCTTATATAGGGAATCGGAGGTTGAGGTGGCAAGATGATGTGGCAAGTTTATGAGATCTTATTGGTGCTAAAAGTGAGGTGGAAGGTGGTGTATGGTATGGGTAGTGGATGGATGAGGTAGATGGTGCTAATCATACATTAGCCAAGGTGGAAGAAATTTAGGCATGCATTGGCTAATGAATGCATAAGGGTTGTGGGTTGTAGGTGATGCATGGTGGATGATGAAGTGGAGTGTTAAATTGGTTGTTTGAAGTGATGTGGCACAAAACAAGGCATGCATTAGATGCATGTGTAAGATGAGGTAGACATGTGCCATGATTAGTTTTTAAGGCATGGGGAGAGAGCTAATGATGGATTTTGGGGTAGAACCCATTTTTGTCTCATATGCATTGTCTTATATGTGCTAGCACATTTTTTTGTCACATAGTAATTGTCCTATTTTGTGATAATTTATATGTTCTAGAAATTGATCTTTAGGCCCACATGGGCCCAAGTCCAATGGGCCTAGCACAATAAATGTTGTTCATGTTATAGGATACATAATTTTGGCCGTGTATTCGATGGGTCGTATCTTACTAACGGGGCATCGGATTGACGCATGGTTTTCGTCGTGGCGACCGTAACGACGACGCGGTCCACATGACAGAGGTTTCGAAGGCATCTGGAACAAGTCACTCAGTTGGGCAGTTTTGGTAGATCTAAGGTCCGAATACACATACGGATATGCACTGAAGTCGAAAAATCAAAGGTAATGGCCAAGGACGTCCAATTTCTAGTTGTCAAAAATCTAAGACGTTACAGGGGTCAAGCCATTAGATAATGCGTCGTGAAACAAAGTTTGGACAATAATTTGTGGCCTGTTTAATAAATGAGTCAAGCTTGGGTTGATCCTAACCCAACCTGAACCCGTCCCATTGCCACCCCTAATCAAGTGAACCCTCTAAGGATTTTGTGTATATGCATTTGCCCTAGGAAAATGTAGAAAGTGTGCTTACTTTTTACTTTAATGAATTATTTTATGATTTTTATTATTGGTTTTGCACTTTAGTATTTAGATGAATACACTAGCAATTTTTATTTTTATTTTAATGGCACACTATTACTTTTTCTATTATAAGAATTGGTTGCCTGATTATTTTTTTTCTAGATTTTTCACAATTACTTTTGTGTATCTACATGTATGTTTTGACAATTTTATATCGGTACTAAAGGTAAATGGATGACATGGGTGCCTTGGATAGCCAAGTTTTTCCCCAATCATGTTGAAGGTTAGACTTCAATGTTGAAGAGGGACATCATGTTTAGAAGTAGCACATGGAGTATTTGTTGAGATGGGTGGGAAATTAGATGAACCAAACCTTGGAATGGAGTTCAATTCTGAAGAGAGTGCATATGAGTTTTGTAATAAATATGCTGGAAAAATAGGGTTTAGAGTTCGATGATCATTATGTAATAAATCATATAATGGTATCATGACTGAAAAAATATTTTTTTTGTTATAAAGAAGGTTAAAGACAGGAAGATAAATGAATTGATCAAGTAAAGTATCAACGTTCGAATATAAGAACAGGATGTCAAGAAAAAATGACCATTAGGCTTCAAATGAATGGTAAATTCGCTGTTACTAAATTTGTTGCGGAGCATAACCATGAGGTCATTACACCATCGAAAGTACACATGTTAAGGTCACAACGAGGTTTAACTGATGCTCAATTAGTTGTAGCAGATATGGCAAATAATTCAGGCATAACACCATCAACAATTATGGCATTTATGAGTAGACAAGTTGGAGGTTGAGAGAATTTGGAATACCAACTTGTTGATTATAAAAATTACTTGTGAAAAAAGCAAATGAAAGCAATGGAAAGGGGACATGCAGGAGTTGTTTTAGAATATTTTACAAAAATGCAAGTAGAGAATCCATCTTCTTCTTTTTTTTTTTTTTTTTAAACACAATACATGTAGGTGAAGATGATTAAATCACTAATATTTTTTGGGCAGATGCGAAGTCGATAATGGATTATAGTTATTTTGGGGACATGATTTTCTTTGATACTACATACAGAATAAACAGTTATGGTCGTCCATTTGCTGCATTTATTGGGGTAAATCATCATAAACAAACAATCATATTTGGTACAGTCTTGTTATATGATGAAACAACTGAATCTTTTAAGTGGTTGTTTGAAACTTTCTTAAATGCAATGTTTAGAAAGCAACCAAGGACAATCTCAACATATCAATGTGCTGCAATGCGTAGTGCTATAGTTGATGTGATGTCAGAAACATATCATCGTCTATGTATCTGGCATATATACCAAAATACTGCAAAATACATTAGTAATGTATTTCATTGTTCAAAAAGTTTTGAATATGATTCTAGTAGGTGTGTGTATGATTATGAAGAAGAGAAAATTTTTATAATTACACGAAATAATATGCTTGAGAAATATGATTTGATGCAAAATAAATGGTTACAAGCATTGTTTAAAGAAAGAAATAAATGAGCTTTGGTGTATGTCAAAAATACATTCTGCGCTGATATGAAGAGCACACAACGGAGTGAAAGCATGAATAATGTTTTAAAAAAATATTTAAGTTCCAAATACAATCTTTTGTGTTTCTTCACACATTACGAACGAGTAGTGGCTCATCAATGATATCGAGAATTGAAAGCTAATTTCAAAATGAGGCAAAGTACCCCAATATTGTATGTTGATGTGGAGATGTCAATGGAAGTGGCAAAAGCATACACTCCAAAAGTATTTAAATGTTTCAAAATGCATATAAAAAGTTTCTTAGTCATGCAATTCATAAAAGCGGTGAATTTGATACAGTATCAGAGTTTTAAGTTATTCATAATGACAAAGATGGAGGCTGGTGTCCAGTCCGATGGCTGGTGGTCAGTGCTCTATGGGCCCCACCGTGATGTATGTGTTTGATCCATTCTTTGCTTCCATTTTTACGTATCATTTTAGGGCTTGATCCTAAAATCGAGAGGGATATAAATCTCAGGTGGACCACACCATAGGAAGACAATAGTGACTGAATATCCACCATTAAAATCCTCCTAAGGCCCAGTACTATTTATTTGACATCCAATCTGTTGATTAGGTCATAAAGACCTAGATGAAGGGAAAAACCAAAGATCAGCTTGATTTAAAACTTTTATGGCCCCAAAAAGTTTTTAATGGTTGACGTTCATTCAACATTGTTTCCTGTAATGTGGTCCACTTAAGATTGGAATATACCTCATTTTGGTCTCATACCATAAAATGATCTAGAAAATTAGATGGACGAAATGGATGAAACACATACATAATGGTGGGGCCCACGGAGCACCAACCACCAGCCATTGGCTGGTGGCAGGGGAGGAGCCAATCCGTTTCGTAGCTAGTGACCCTGCCACCAGCCAATGGCTAGTGGTCGGTGCTATGTGGGCCCATCATGATGTATGTGTTTCATCCATGCCATCCGTTCATTTTTTCAGATCATCATGCCGATGAACCAATGATCTATCCCCCTACAACCTATCCCCCTACAACTTTTAGGCTTATACAGAATCTAGCTAGGAATGGTGCCGATCATGCCAATTTAAGGGATATATATCTCACTCCAATCATCTCATATCGCACAGGTTAGAGGTACATCACTTATGTATGTGCATCTCATCTTACACTATACTACTATTGTGCATACCCCTATAATGGTCTCCTCCATGCCATGAGTGAACAAGCCTTAAGTGATAATTATCGATAACAACATTAATTGGCAATACCTAATATTGTTGACCGCATGAAAACGAACAACGTGTAAACATCATTATTGCATGCATAAAAATAATCACATCCTTGCATAAAAATGTGCATGGGCTATATCAGTAAATGCATGC
Organism: Magnolia officinalis; assembly: GCA_021015155.1. NCBI lineage: Eukaryota > Viridiplantae > Streptophyta > Magnoliopsida > Magnoliales > Magnoliaceae > Magnolia > Magnolia officinalis. The sequence continues at coordinate 81,710,055 of JAJHSJ010000002.1, read as the reverse complement.
CAATACAATCTATCAAATTCTCAAATGTCAAATGCTCCCATTTTACAACGACTTAGAAAACCTTTACCCCCCGTCTCTTGCAAACAACTTCCTTCCTCTTGCTCCAAGTGCACTGCAATGTCTCATATTTGCTAGTTAAATTATACCCTTTCATTTCCTAGCTTTCTAGAAAGCTTACTTTGAAGGCTCCTAACTGGGGACACTAAGAAGGGTGTTCACTCCCCAAGTATAGGGTTATGATGTAGTAATAAACTCGGTGAGACCGAGGTCGAATCCACAGGGACTGAAACCTGTACGCGATCTGAAAGCAACCAGAACTAGAACTAGAAGAAGATGAATTCTAAATCAAGTAAAGATGAGTGAGTAATGGTGAAATAATTAATTAAACTTAGGAGAATTTCAGAGGAAGGGAAACTAGGGATTCAGAGGATCCACTTGTAGAGATCAGGGAGAACTATACTTGATTCATGAAAGTCAACTGAACTTCCTTTGATGTAGTTTTGAAAAGATGAAAGGTATATGAATTAGAATGGATTCCATCACCAAACCATGCCCAGGAGACAAAGCAAACAACAGAATTAAACTAATTACCAACCAATCAATGTATGAAGGTTAGGAAGGGTACCGACATCCAACCATGCCCAGGAGACAATGGTGAACAACAGGGCTTCCTGACGTCATAAACATAAAGAGAAAAAAGACATGCTCAAAGCCATTGCAGACCCATTGTAATTTCCGTCACAACAGACCATTAAAGACTGAAAACATTCCCTTAATAAAATTAAATCAAAATCCATTCAGTTTAAACAAAAAAAACACAAGCATAGACTCATCCCGTCACGCTACAAGCTTCACCTCTTAGCCCTAGCTAAGAGGTTTAGCCACACATGAGTGGACTAGATCTCTTAAAACAAAATAAAGTAAAAAAAATAAAAAGAAAAAGAAAACAAGCTACTCCCTGTTCTCCCTCCATGTCCAAGCCCAAGCCTTCCTCATATCCAAATCGAGATCCCCCTTTTCTCTCTCTGACTTCTCTCCTTTTATAGAGCCTGGAAGGGTGGTCAGTAGTCCGACTCCTTCTGGGATTCTCGTTCGCAGCAGCAGAGCTCCCATGCGCAGCAAAAGCGTAAAATATCTTGCGTTTGGAGCGAATTTGGTGCGCGATATCAACTCATCTATCAATTCTGACATCTTGGATAGGGTATTGGCCTCCCTGTGGACACATTGGACGGTCTAGATCACTCAAATAATTAACGATCGTGACACATCACTCCCGCAAATCTCGGACCCGTCCGATCGCGGAAAACAGAGCTCGCGTAAATCTACTTACGCTGATGTGTTAGTGGAGCCCAATTCAGCTGACTTTTGGGAAATCCACTCCGTCCACCAGATTCCTTTTTTAATTTCGGTCGGAATCGTGTATCTTTGGCCTTCTGTTGATGAGGTCCACAGGATATTTTTCTCTGCCGTTCATCGTACGTTTGGACGGCTGAGATACATTATATGCTATCTTTCGAAATACTTACACCTAGACCTGAGTGAGATGGGCCACGTGAGTCACATGGACGGTCCGGATCAGTGCATGTCATCATGATGGTGGCCCACAGAGGGAAATCGCGTCCGTCAGTGCGAACGCAAGCAGGGACGCTGCGATGATCAGTGGGCCCCATAATCAACGTCGGTTGGAGAATCCAAGCCGTCCATTAGCTTCAGGACGAAAAACCGTCCAAGAATGGTGTATTCTGAGTGAAATCAGTGCTGTCCACTTGATCTTTTGTTCCACCGTTCATCTTGCTTTCAACGGTCATGATCTCCCAATAGCTTGCATGGTCCCGAAGGGTCACCTTGGTGAGGTTGATACCCTGCCTATACACACAATGGATGGTCCTGATCGATGATTTGAAGGAGGAGTGGGCCCCACTGAGAAGAAGCGGCGGACGACAGCGTAAACGCTGTAGCGTTTTTTGAATTTGAGAAGACGCTGACCGACTTTGGTTGTAAGGGTGCACGGCTGGTGCACGTGTACCTTATGTACACTCAGTATACATGTGGGTCCTACTTGATGTATGTAAGAAATCCGCTCCGTCCATTCATACTGTCAGCTCATTTAACCCGTTGAGACCAATTTTTAAGAATATCCAAATAGCAGGTGGGCCCTAAATCAATGGTTTATGGGCTGATCTGTCCGTTGGGTCACTTCCACAGGGATCCGACGGTTGAAATTTAATATGTACGGTTAAATTACGGTCCTTAGGCCATGCCTGAAGTTTCGAGCCGAACGGAGGGTGGGAACCCCGTGATCTTGCATTTTGAACGTGTTTCAGGCCACTTGAGCTTCAGTTTCTCAGTTTTTTCGGATCTCTGACCATGTAAATCCATCGATCTTGGTCCCCTGGAGTCCGTCTAATGCGTTGGCATCATCAGAGCGTTAATTCCATGCGTTTAGCACCTTTTTGTAGCCCATGCTCTCAAATGTACCTTGCATCACAAACACGATCAAATCGGGTAGTTAAATAGTACTATGTTCATAAATCTGGCCAATAACAGGGGTCTGATATGCAATATTTGACCCTCAACAAAGGGCACCCTTCTCCTTCTTCAAAGGGTCGAAAGAAACTACCATCCATCGTCTTCTTCGTCTTCTTTTAAAAAAAATAAAAATAAATAAATAAATAAAAATTATGCAACAACATATCAAGAGAGGCATCTCAACTGATGATGCTTGGAACTCTCATGAGCAACACTTGCTCATGATGAACACTTGCTCATGATGGACATCATCAAGTGGTTGGGTCATGTGGACAAGCATAGTAAATACCCTATTGGGGAATTTTTGGAAGGCTCCAAATGACTTCATTTTCAACAAGAAGCAACCAAACACAACTTGAATTATGCACATAATTTGTGGCGCCGTTAATAGGCGGCTGTTGTCCCTCTTAGAAAGCCTTGGCAAACCCTATTAACACCTACATCATATATGTACTAAAAAAAATATAATTCTCCAATCTCCATGCATAAATAATGAAGTTTATAAGCGATAATGTGTACTAGTGTTTACGATTGATCCGACCGCATTAGATCTAGCAACTTAGATGATGGCATGTGGCAATGAGATCTCGACAAGAGACAAACATGAGATCTTTTCGGTTACTTTGATGGTCAAATTTGATCAGAATCTGAAAAAGTCATGAGTAACCCAAAAAAAGTAAATCCAACTGGCTATTTCCATGGAAAGTGTTTCACGTATCACGCTCACGGGGCAAAGTCAACTACTTACCATAGTGACATCATAATTGACAATAAATATTGACTGAAATATAATCATGGCTAGTGATGGATCTGGCTAACACACTATAGCATCGTAAATAAGAAACCCTTATGGCCAAAATCATTACGAAGTAACGTAACAACAAATGCCAAGTTGGCCAATTTTCACAGCGCATAACACACGTTTGAGCAAATAAGTGGATAACAATAAGCTATGTGTGACGTTACAAGAAGAACTCCCATTCCTATAGTAGGAGCAAGACATGCATGCCAACCTATGATAAATGAATAACTCACGTGGCATTGCATAATAAGCAACAACTGTCTATGAGCCCATATGATTATTTCCACTTTAACAAACGCAAGGAGTGGCTACAAAAATCTCTCTCCAACTATCACCTAAGATTTCTATAAATAAGAGGAAGATCAAAAAACTCTGGGTTCTCGCCAACCCATACAACACTACTTATCCCAGTCCAGCTTTTATCTTAGCTTAGCTTAGTGTAATCCAATCCATCTATACAGCTAAGTTGGACCAACTCTAACTTAGAAGTAGTGTAATCTAGTTCGTCTATGCTTTTATGTTGGACCGACTTAGCTTATGAGTAGTGTAATTCCTTTCGTCTATGCCCACATTGTTGGACCAAGGAAGACTTTTTTAAAAAACTTTTTAGTGTAAGTCCCTTTATCTACTCCCAAGTTGCTAGATCAATGAAGACCTTAGCTTTAGAACATCGCCATCTACGCCACATTCGTTGTATAATCGAAGATTATTTCTCGTTTGTAAGTTTTTATCTTTTGTTACTGCAATTCTATTCTTTCTACTCTCATGATGTTTTAATCGATCAATCTTTACTATCTCAATGAGAAAAAAATTTATTTCGGCTGAAAAGCAAAAATAACTAATTAGAATGACAAACCCTCCTGACATGCTTGGGGTCTCTTATCTATTTTTATGCTTGAGGTTAAAGGCTTTCGGTTTGAATTGAGCCGCATTAGGCTCTGGCACACTCAGCATCACGTATATGTACCAATGATCAAATTTTGAGCCAAACACCACTTTGGCATGCCCAATGGGACTCATGTGTATTGCTTGATCTGATTCTATAATACAATGAGTAGAATGTCTACTAGGCTTTCTCTTAATCCAGAAGACCACGGGATACCATATTTACAGGAAGAAATTCCTGTGGAGGTTGAGCCCTAACTTCCTAGTCCCTCGGAGCCCACTCCCATGGAAGCATGATCATCTTCCTTGAGTAATACCATGAGAGTGTTACAAGCACTTTATACAATGTACAAGCTAGCCTGCAACAACTTTTCGAACAAGGAAGGATCCAAACTGAACAAGCATATGACTTTAGGCCGAGCAAGCAAGAATACAGGTCAATAATCTCAACATGCTTATGGGCCTTTTGTTTGAGAGGTTTTTTGAAGGTCAGCTTGACGGCATGGATTCCTATCCTCAACTAAATCCCTTGCAAGATCAACTAATATCTCCTTAGCCGAGAATTAATCAGTTGGATTAATATCAATTTGGCCAAAACTTGCCACATCCGGTCGGCATCAAGAGAAACGACTACAATGGCCGATCTTATGGCCAATACCACAAAAGGCACCAAATTATGGAGCCCTTTGGGGGCACTTTGTCCCAGGGACCGAACCGCTTGGGGGGCAACCTCTTGTCCCTCCGGTTCTTCAAAAGGTTAAACTAGTTCCTCCGTGGTCAACCTAGCCGTTCAGGAACATCGAGCACTAAACATCAGACACCCACTCATGTCCCTCGGATGAGTCGTGAATATTTGATCAACTTAATCTAGGAGGACATGGGTCATTAGCAAAGTGCGTAAATTGACCAAACTTACGAAAACCCTATCCAAACTAGGTAGATTGTCACTATGAACTTCCAAGAAGCTATAGACCTCCTAAGTTTACCTTGTTCTTAAGGAAGTGTGGTCAATCAACCATCAAACATGTCGATCGATTCACTATTCAGTGTGGTGAAGTTTCAAACGATGACTTTTTGAAACTCGAGACTTTTAAAAAAATCTTTGACTGATACGACCGTCACATGGTACATCAACTTACCACCTAATTCTATTAACACATGGCTGAAAATGGAAGAAAGATTCTATGCACAATATTTTCTAAATTGAGCCAGAGGTGTCTATGGCCGACCTATCCAGTCTAAGACAATTATTGGGAGAAACGGCCTACAAGTACATTCCTTACTTCAAAAAGGCGAGGAACTTGTACTTAGTCACTATGAATGAGGCTGAATTCGTTAAACTGGCCTAGGACGACTTAGACATTGAACTCATAAAGAAATTCGAGGGCATGGAGCTTGAAGACCTATTCGATTTATCCACCTGAATAACTCGTTATGAATGGCTCCTTAGAGAGGAAAGCCAACGAAAGAATTCCTCATTAGGGACCTACTATCAAGACCCCAACTTTGAGTTGTATATGGGAGAAGTCGTGGTTAGAAAGCCATTCATCTGCCAATCTTGATCAAGAAGGAAATGGCCACTCTTTCTGCCATAATATGAGGATAAGTATTCAAGTTGGTAAACAATACTCTTTTAACATACCTGGTGCCAACCAAATCTTCTACCATCTCTTGGAAGGGAATTTCATTAAGGTTCTTGCAAACTAAAGAATCTCATCGAGCCAAAAAGCTTAACAAGATAGACTGTTGTAAATGGCATGGTACTTGTTCTTTTTTCACGATAAATTGTGCGATTTTCAAGAATGTGATCTAAGAAAATATTCATAAAGGATTACTAAAGTTTCTTAAGAATGAGAAGGAGAAGGAGACTATGGTGGTCGACATTGACCCATTTCCAAATATAACCAAAGTGAACATCGCCTGTCACGCCCCAGACTCGGTGACCAGGCTCACAAGAATCCCGATTGTCGATTCTGGTGCCAATAGTCTCCGTAGTACCTCATTCTCGGCTCCTGACACCCATTCACCAGGTTCCGATCCTGGGATCTTACAAAGTGGATTTCTATAACATAAATCTGATCCATAAAGAGCATACCCAAGATCATAACATCGTAACCACAGATAATAACTATAGGAACACCATTACAAAATCCACTAAGAATTTAAACTTTTACAAGATACATGGCTCAAAATGGAAATACAAGAACTATATAAGAGCAATCTCCAAAAGGTCCACGACACGCTCCACGCTCCTGCCTTGCTACTACTGCTGCCTAGAATCACCTACACCTGCACGCATCAATCGTGCATAAGCTTATAGAAAGCTTAGAGGGCGGTGTAAGTGTGTATAATACCAGTGTCAGAAATGCAATATCAGAGTATGCAGAAATGCGGCAAGAACCATGAATACTATCAATGTTGTCAGCCGTACCAAGGCTATGCTATACCAAGCAGGAATGTTACAAGTCGTCACAAGGCTATGCAATGCGACATATGAGTACTGGGCGCCATACCAAGGCGATGCAACAAGAGGCCTACATAGCCAATGTTATATGCAAGGTGCAATGCAATCATGCCAGTCCTCATCGCAAGTACACATATCAATATAGTTCCACTCTAGAGAATCCACTGGGGTCAAATACACTACCTACCTGCCGACTGCCGCTCTCCTAGCCGCACAACCTAGCGAGCGTAAGAGACCTCACTACCACCTGTGGACAGCCAATCACCAACAAGGCTCGACGGTAGCAGACCCATTCACGAGTTGGTCAAACTCAACTTAGCTATTGCCCCCTCACTCAGGTGGGTAAGGCCACACCCCATCCCAACCGACCATGCTACAGTGGGAGACGCGGCCTAAATGTAAAGGCACTCGAGCGCTCATGTTTTTCACTCGGTCTCGGCGTTGGAGCATCTCCTGGTACCATGAAGGTTTAGGGACTTTCACCCAAGGACATCCTAAGTGACCTAAATGCTCAAATAACATTTTTGGTGTCCAACTTTGGCCATCCACGATATACCTGTGGAGGCTACGACCCTCATGAAGCCAGAGTGAATATCAACCGTGCTATGCAATGCCAGTTGCATGAATCACACAAATCAGCCATGCATCAGACCCGCACATACAACACGCTCAAGAGGGGCAACTCCATCACTCAGGGAGTCCCATAACAACCTGCCTAATGGCATAACCATGACCAATCACATCTCAACCAAGCACACATATGATGCACATGGGAATGGGTCATGAGATAACTAAGTATACCATGCATTGATGATGTACTCTCCTCATAATAAATAGGTTTAGGTACTTAGACAATTTCCATGGAGAGAATGAACACAACCTCTAGTGGACACCCAATAGCCTGGGTAGCCCACGAGACTAGATAGATAATGCCATGGGCCTAAATTATGAGATTGGGCCTAGTAAGGGTCTATGGTGGACATTTAACCACCTATAGATGAGACTGGGCCTAATCAAGGGCTTAGAGGGGTACATAAATGTGGACATTCAACCACCATTGTCCCCTAAAGGAGGCCCAATAACAATCTACCAAGAAGCAAGGCCCGTGGCCCTGAGTACAACTATAGAAACGAAATGGGCAGCTATACATATAACTTACATCACAAGATGGGCCTCAAAAAAATGGCCCAAGGCCTACGTACATTACATGGGTCCAAAGGGCAATTCATGGCTCAACAACATGCAACAACATGGGCCCATAGGGGAGGTTATGGCACAAGAATAATGCCACCAAAACCATGCATTATGTTGGACTTAGTGGGTAGCCCATAAACCCAAATACATAGGCAAGGATTATATCCAAGTTGGGCCAAATGGGTCTTACAACATCAGCCCAAAAACTGTTAATTAAATGGGCAATCAAGGGCCCAACCACATCCATACCTCAGCCCAACCAGCCCAGCATAACGGTGGAAGCAGCCCATAAGTACAACTGGGCCAAGCTTGGATGTCCCAGCCCATCTGGGCCTACAGGATGTCCCAAAAATTTGGCCTACAAAGGCCCTCAAAATCAACTCATAAGTGGGCCTCACAAGGCACTATTTAAGCCTAAAAACCAGAGGTTTACAAGCATGGTATGAACATACACCCTCAGCCTGGTGGGCCTCTAAAACCCAAACAAACAACTATGTACAACAATTTTCTAGGTCCTTGCTGAAATTTCAGCCCACCCACTTCTTAGGCCTGCTACGGTCCAGAAATTGGTAAACATGAAGTGAAAATAAATCCCAGGGTGGCCAACAATATACACAGGGGGCCCCACCAGATGGAGAGTGGTTATACAACACACAAATCAAGTGGGCCTACTGCTGGACTGTAAGTCCAACAGGTTCGATGACATCGAACTTCGAAAAAGTATTCAAATCTCGATGACATCGAACTAGATTCGATGACATCAAATAAGGTTTAAAAACGTCCAGCAAGGTTTGAAGATAAATCATGCAGAAATTCGAGGAATCGAACCAGATTCAATGACATCGAGATTCAAACCTCGATGACATCGAATGCAGTCAGAATCTGACAATTATATTACCGTTGGACTTTTTGCCTATATAAACAGAAGCTTGCCTCTAGTAATAGATATTGAGAAAAAGAGAGAGTTTCAAGGAGGTAAATTCTTACCTACCATCATTAACCTTTTTTGATGGAAGTTCATTCCCCAATCCCTTCCTATTCATTGAATACTCTATAGATTGGATTGGAGAATGAACTTCAGCATTCAAGGATTCTCTAGCAACCTCTTAATGGCAAATCTTTAGGCTGGAATCTCTTGAATGCACAAACCCTGGAATTACTCCGTCTCTTAATGATTCATATTTAATAGAGTAGATTGCACCATTAAAACCTTGGCCCAACCCCGGCAACTTATATTGGAGCATCTTTAAGAGTTTTATTTCAAGGAACTGAAGAGTCTCTGTCATTAAGGGAGATCGTCTTCATCATGTGCTAAACGGGGCTCATCTGCTTTCAAGTAAAGTCTAAGAGTCCACAGACCCTGAGGATCCTTCTTTGTGTAGGATTGATTCCTTAGGTTGTGTGTTACAAATCATTAAGACCTTTTACAGGCCTCCAACGGGAGAATACGTATAGAGTCCTTGTGTAGGACCTATTGCGACTCATGTAGGCACTGGGTGCCTTGTGTAGGCATTGATTGAGTGTCTTGTGTAGACACATCTGATTGCCTTGTATAAGCATGATTGGTTGTCTTGTGTAGACACTATTGGTTACCTTGTGTAGGCACTGATTGCCTTGTGTAGGCATGTTTGAGTCCTTGTGTAGGACGAGTTACCTTGTGTAGGCTTCCTTAGGAACCTTGTGTAGGTCCTAATGTCAACCATGTGTAGGTTGTAATGGTTTGAGGTAAACCTGATTTAAAACCTCTGTTAGTGAAATCCGGTACACTCAAGGGTTGAGTGCGTTCACCGAGAGTGGAGTAGGCACATAGCCGAACTACTATATACAATTGTGTTTGGGATTGCTATTTGAGTACTCATTTAATCATGTTTATCTTGAATGCTTAAAGTGATGCATGTGAATGGTTAAAATTAATATGAATCACATCCCACACACTCATACATTCTACATAGACTAATTGCCTTATTGAACTATCTTAAGTAGTTTATTGTTTGGATCATCTACTTGGCTTGGAAGCCTGTAGAGTTAAGATTGTCACATCTTGATTAATTGCATATTAGATCAAGACTGAGGAATTTGGATTTTAAATAGGCATGAATTTAATAAGGTCCTATTCACCCCCCTCTAGGACACTTTGACCTATTCCATACTTCTACTATAGCAGTCTAAACCTCAATTTCACATACCTTAGTGTATGAACATTGCCCCAAATGTACCTCTCTTGTACATTCAAGGTTGGTCAACCCGTGCGAGTGGGTGACCAGCCTGCCGACAAAAAATAGAAATCTTACATAATCTCATGAAAATGTTGATGATCTACTTACCTAGTTTATATTAGTATTCAATACTGAATAAATGGAATGTGTTATTCATTAATGAAAGATTAAAGGTAATAAATACAAGCATATCACTCAAGCTTTCCTCAATCCCATCTGCATGATGTGAACCTGAAATAGATATCTGGCTATAGGTTTCGTCATGGGATCAACCATCATTTCCTTAGTAGAAATGTAGCTGAGGGCGACATTCTTATCTCTCACTTGATCATGGACGTAATGATACTTGATCTCACTATGCTTGGACTTCTGGTGGTGTTTAGGGTCCTTTGCCAAGTCAATGGCAGAAGTATTGTCTATCTTCAGCGATATAGGCTGACGAACGCTCGGTACAACACCCAAACGTAGTAAAAATCTGCAAACCCATATACACTCCTGAACTGCAGCACAACATGCAATGTACTCGGCCTCCATAGATGAAAGAGTTGTGGGTGTCTGTTTCTTAGCTCCCCCTCCGAGTAAGAAGACATCCTGAAGTAGACTTTCCCTCGTCGGCGTCATTACCCCAAGCAGCATCAGAAATATCCTTTGAGCTCGAGGCTCATGCCTTCATAACACAACATCAGGTCTTCTGTTCATCTGAGGTAGCAGAATATACATTTGACGGCTTTCCAATGAAACTATCCCGGTTACTCTGATAACGGCTGACTATACGAACAACATAGATAATATCCGATCTGGTGCAAAGCATAGCATACATTAAGCTCCATACTGTGCTTGCATAAGGCAATGAGGACATGACCAATTTCTCAGCTTCAGTCTGGGGACAGGATTTTCTGTCTAACTTGGTAGCTTTATCCATAGGGGTTTCAATAGCTTTTAACTTTTTCATCATGAACCGCTCTAAGATCTTTTGTATATAGGTAGCTTAAGACAAGCCTAAAATTTCTTAGGGTGATCCCTAATGATTTTTACCCCAAATAAAGTTGGCTTCACCGAGATTTTTCATCTCAAAGTTCGAATAAAGCCAATCTTTAATCAATATCAACAATCTCATGTCATCACCAGCTAGCAAGATATCGTCTACAGATAGAGATAGTATTAGAAAAGATCTTCCAGACCATTTCATGTATGCACAATGATCTTCTTCACTCATTGTAAATACAAAAGTAGTGTGGCTAAGTGGAACCTCATGTACCACTGTCTTGAAAATTGCTTCAACCCATAGATAGATTTCAACAACTTACAGACTTTCTTTGGATGCTTTTTGTCCACATAACCCATGGGCTGCTGCATGTATATCTCTTCATCTAAGTCACCATTTAATAATGCGGTCTTTACATCCACATGATATAACTCTAAGTTTTAAACTTGCAACAATGAACAAGATCATGCAGATTGAGAAGAACTTTGCGACAGGTGAAAAAGTCTCCTCGTAATCAATGCCTTCTTTTTATATGAAACCTTTAGCAACTAATCATGCTTTGTACTTGTCCACTATACCATCTGCTTTCCGTTCGATCTTTAGTACCCACTTATTACCTATCGTTTTGCGATTGGAAGACAGATCAACAAGTTCCCAGACTTTATTCTTCTTCATGGAAGCGATCTCTTCGTCCATAGCAGTCACCCAATCGGCCGAGTTAGAAGATAATAATGCATCCTAATACGAATCAGGTTCATCATCATCATCAACCGCAACGCAAGAGAATGTCTGCCCCTCTATATCGAAGTATCTTCGGGGAATCAATTCTCTTTCGCTTCAACGTAACTTAGGAGCCTGTTAAGATGTTCTCTCACTGTCCTGACGAACTATAGGAGCATCGTTACTTTGAGAAGCAGAACTCCCACTCTCCTAAGATTCATCGGGTATTTCAAAAAGTTCTATTGGAACTTTTTGTTTCATTCAGCTGGGGTATCTATCTTCGACGAAGGTCACGTCCCGAGATTCTATCTCAATCCATCATCCATGGTTCTCATAAAATAAAACGTATCCCTTTAAATGCATAGGGTACCTTATGAACATGCATTCAATGGTTTTACCATCAAGTTTACTTGTATGTGGAGTAGGTAGCAAAACATATCCCAAGGATCCCCAAGGGCGAGGTTGGCTAGAGAAGGAATCCTCCCAGGCCACATTCCATATGGGGTCTTAAGAATGGATTTGGATGAGACTCTATTAAGGACGTAGACGGCTGTTAACAGTGCGTCTCCCTAGAATGTGGTAAAGAGATTGGCTTGTGACATCATCGATCTAACTATGTCCAATAGTGTCCTATTCCTTCTCTCTGCAATGCCATTTTGTTGTGGAGTGTAAGTCATTGTGTACTACCGAATAATACCAACATTTTCAAATATGATTTGAATGTTTCAGATGTATACTCGCCACCTCTATCAGATCAAAGGATTTTAATCTTTTTCTCAAGCTGATTTTCCACCTCAGTTTATATTTAAGAAAACAATCAAAAGCCTCAGATTTGTGTGAGATGAAATTAGAGCTGGGCATTGAACCGAGTCGAATTGGATTCAGCCCAACTCGACTAGGTCCGAGTTCTACATGGCCTGACTCGAACTTGATCAGAACCAGGACCGAATCTGGGTCCTCTGATCCAATCCGATCCTAAACCCTGCTGACCTGGACCGATCCGAGTCCAACTCGGTCAGGAAAATCGAGTCAGATCGGATTGGCCCAAGTTCTGATCGGGTTTTTTTTCCCCTTATGTAAAGCTGTAGTAACGCACCTGAAGTTGGAATTGAAGGTTATGGAACATGAGATACATCCCATTATTTGCTACTTACAGATTTTCAGGAACTTGAGATGTCAGAAATGCACCTGAAGTCCAATTGAAGGTTATGGAAAGAAAAACTGATAATATGCTTGCCTTCTTCACAAGATTCTCAGAGTTTTTTAAGGCAGAAAAAAATAACTAAGAAAATTAATACTTACAAATGCAAGCTTAAAACAGAGAACAGAGAAAAACATCTAGCTAACAATTGCTCAGCCTTTTTCTGCCACCTCCTTCACGAGTAGGACTATTCGACCATAATCGGGTTCATCTTCTTTTAATGACTCTGCAATTCCATCCCAAAAGGCCTTCTCCATTGTCTCTTTAATTTTTTGCCTGCAATGTGGGAAACAAGTATATCAATTGCAACAATCTTCTTTTCTTTTGTTCTTTATTTCTCGGATGATTTTCCACAGAGAAGAAAAGGAAAAACAAGATCAAGATGTTTTCTTATGCCTGGCAAAAATGAAACATCAAATTTACTCACTAACCTGGATAACAGTCTGATCTTCATTGTTGACGACAAAGCTATCAGCAAATGCACGAGGACCAACATGGAGAATTTCATTAACAAGCAGTTCATTCTCAGTGACTAAATTCTCACTTGTAGAAGAACTCGGCCGAGCATTTAAAGTTCCGGAAGCAGCTGAAGCGACTTTGGATGAGGATGGGGCATCGTTAAACAAGGAGCGAACTACACGGTGTGAGCTCTGAATGCCTTCAACAGGACTCCTTTACTCTAAGACTGGAATAGAAGGCTCAGCTGAAGAACTGAGTGTTGAAGATGAAATATGAGCAATTGGTGGCACTGTCGAGCTACCATTCTCCTTTGCTTCAAAGTATTTGAACCGCGTATCCGAGAGCGCACATTCCATCCGTTCAATGCTAGCACTACCACTCAGATGTTGCACTTTCTCCCCGCAGAAGTTCCTAATCTTCCAAAACCTAAGCATCATGAAACATAAGAAACCATCAAAGCATTGATCATATATTGATCAACAAGTAGCCATCAAAACTACTCCACAAAGAGAAAACATCATTTAAGCTTAAAACTTCAGCTCTTCATCAACCACAACCTTCACCACAGAACCCACCTTTTGAAATTACTTTCGGCAAACAATTGCTCAGCCCCAAAGGCTTTCTGCAACCATGATCCATGCATTGCCAGGAAGCATTATACCATAGTATTGTGGTAGAGCATGGTCGATTCAAACACAAAGGAGGAGACTGGCGCCGGCAACGGGCAGGCAGCAGAACAGGTGTTGAAGAAAGAGGAAGACTGGAGAGGACAAAGATCGTCTGTCGGGTAACGATCGTCTGTCGGGCAGCGATCGTCCATCGTTCGAGTTGGGTTAGGCCGTTAGGGTAAGAAAAGAGGGGAAAGGGAGAGTCGCTGTAAAAACGGGTAGGGTAGAAAAGAGGGAAAATGGAAAGTTAGGGTAAAATAAAAATAAAATTTTAATTTATACTGCCCGCTCACCCCGCTCGGTTCGGATCTGTTATGTTCGGGTTGGGTATCCGGGTCGGGTCGCGGACAAAGGTCTATCCGAACTCGACCCGAAAAAAACGGATATGAAAATCCAAACCCGATCAGGCCTGATCTTGGCCGTCAGTTCTGTTTGGAACGGGCCGGATCGGGTCGATCGGGTCGGATCCGGCGGATCGGGTAAGAAATGCCCACCTCTAGATGAAATACACATACCAATTGCACGAGTAATCGTCAATGAAAGTTACAAAGTATTGACATCCATTTCTAGCATGTACATTAAGGGGTCCACAAATATCTGAATGGATTAACTCTAGTGGGCCCTTGGACCTAGCCGCTTTAGGAAATAGTTTCTTCGAAGTCTTCTCGAACACACAATGTTCACAAAATGACAAATCAATTTTGGATAAGGAATCTAATAGATCAGAACGAATTAGTCTTGTCATACAATCCCTTCCAATGTGACCTAACCTCGCGTGCCATTTTAGAAATTCAAATACTACAGTTTCATTCAACATAACAGATAAAGCAAGAGGTGTATTATCACTATCTATGTGCAGAATAAATAAATCTGAAATTAAATTTTTCCATGCAAAGATAAGGTTATTTAGTCTTAAAAAACTCGTGTCCCGAAAAACGAATATCAAAATCATCAAATAATAACCTAGAAACAGAAATTAAATTCCGACGCATGCCCGGTGCATAAAGAGTATCACGGAGGATTATTGTTCGCCCTATGCGCGTACGGAGGTGGTAAACGCCAATCCCTAGCACGTCTTCGACGACATTATTTCCCATATACACCTTATAACTTCCCTTAGCTACAAGTCAAAATTCCTCGAATCCTCGATGACTTCATGTCACGTGCTTTGTTGTGCCTAAATCCAAAATCCACTCGTCAGATAAAGTATCAACGGAAAGGATTTCAGAACAAATGCCTACATACAAAGTATATGGTGACTTAGGAATTACCGTCTTTTTATGGGCACATTGCCGGGCATAATGACCGGAATTTCCACAGACGAAGCAGATTATGTTAGTCTTTTTCTGCTTCTTCTTTCCATTCCCCTTCTTGAGATTTGGAGAAGGTGTTGCGGACATCTGTTCTTGGTTATGCTTTTTTGCCTTCTTATGAGCTTTGAACTGTTTCTTGTTAACTTTTTGCTTATGGGTATCTGCTGTAAAGGCCTTGACCGAACCTGGCTGAATTGCATTCATTTCAAGCTCTCGTACCAAATGGCCATAAAAGTCTCTGAACATAGTGATAGAATCAGTATAGTTCAGAATTCTTTTGATTGGGGCCCAAGATTCAGGCAAGGAACGGTACATTGCTATTATCTTTTGATTTTCAGTCAATTTACACCCCAACATTCCTAAGGACACCTATCATCTGCTCCATCTTACAGAATGATCTTTGATGGGGCAGCCGACTGGCATCCTATACTCCTAGAATTCTAATTCCGTTGCCCGAACTTTTGCATCTGACTTCTGCATATAGGCATTTGTCAGTGCTTCCCAGATTCCTTTAGCAGTGTCATGCGCTTCATACGTTGGTATGAGTTCTTTGTGTATAGTGCTAATTAGGATATTATGGGCAGAACGATTCTGTTTACGCCACTTATCGTAGCCCTATGTTCTCCTGAATTTCCGTTCTCAGCCAATATAGGTTCCTCTGGAACCTCATCCAGTGTATGCGATATGTCGTCCTCGTCTAGAAGGCTTCGCACTGCGTGGGACTAATCTTCGTAGTTGTTACCATCGAATTGTTGTCCTTTGAGCTGTTCAGCGATTAATGCTTTGGAGGTCATCTCTACATTGCATCAAGTATCACTACTTAGTTATGATCTAAGGTATTGACACCAATTACCAACATTTTTACGTGTTATTCAAAATTTCAAGGTATAAAAGTAGTCAACACATCTTAATGAGATCTAAAAGTCCACATACCCGAAAGAGCGGTGTAGATCAATCAAGTTCTCTTTCTAAGATGAATTTGATGCTTTCATAAGAATATATTTGTATAACGTGCAACCTTTCATTACAGGTTGCATGCATCATTTGGTGGAGGAGAATTAACTATCATTAAGATTATGCACAACCTTATATATATGGAGCATTCTAGCACTAAGTTTTCTATTTTCCAATGAAAAAAAAAAGGCTTAGATCTAATCACATTAAGCCTAATTATATCACACATATAAATATTATTATCATATTTAAAAAATGAAGTGCTTAGCCATAAAGAGAGTTCTCTCAACACCAGTGATCATGACCATTAGTGATGTATTCGATCATTATCGTTAATGATCATTGTTAATGATGGATCCTATCATCAACAGTGATCATCGTGGTTGATGATCGTTTCGATTACTAATGATCTCTTGATCAACAGTGAATAGAATGATATAAAGGAAACCACATTCACACGCATGATATGTATATGTAATAATCAAGAAATATGTGAAATATACATTCTGCTTGTCTAACAAAATAACTTATGGCTAACCTTAAATGATTACTTTCATGATATTAGTATATGTTCACTCCCCAAGTATAGGGTTGTGATGTAGTAATAAAACTCGGTAAGACCGAGGTCGAATCCACAGGGACTGAAACCTGTACGTGATCTGAAACCAACTAGAACTAGAACTAGACCAAGATGAAATCTAAATCAATTATAATTTGAGGAATATAGTGAAATAATTAACTAAACTTAAGAGAATTCAGAGGAAGAAACTAGGGATTCAGAGGATCCACTTGTAGAGATCAGGGAGAACTCTGCCTACTTTATTGAAATTAAACTGAACTTACTTGATGCAGTTTCAAGAGATGAAAGGTATATGAATTAGAATGGATTCCATCACCAAACCATGCCCAGGAGACAAAGTAAACAACAGAATTAAACTAATTACCAACCAACCAACAATGTATGAAGGTTAGGAAGGGTACCGTCATCCGACCATGCCATAAAACCTCCCCATCACGCTACAAGCTTCACCTCTTAGCCCTAGCTAAGAGGTTAGCCCGATATGATCGGTCTAGATCTCTCAAAGAAAGAAAAAAAAAATAAAAAAACAGAAAAAAAAAACTAAACTACTCTTCTCAACCGCCTGCTTCCACGTCCAGCCCAAGCCTCCACGTCCAGCCTCGAGCCAAAAAACTCCCGTTCTCCTTCTCTTTTTCTTCTTTTATAGGCTGGGACGGTCGGCTGGAGTCCCTGCAAGACTTCAATCGGAAGGCTTTACGCAGCTGGCGATGCATGTTGTAGTCTCAGCCGGACACAGCTGGCATCACACATTGTAGTCGCAACCGGAAGACATGGCCTAACAACTACTTTCCTCTCTTCTTTCCGAAAGATCGACGTACCTTGGGGCGTTTTTGGAGTAGATACACGATGGACGGATCGGATCATCGATCCGATCAAAGATAGCGGCCCACAAGCCTGGAAATTCCACTTTTCACGGGCGTGCGAAGGCTTCCGCACGAGGCTGCGCTGACGAAGCTAGTGGGGTCCATTTCGATGTATCTTGGAGAAATCCAAGCCGTCCATTGGATCGACGTCGAAAAAACCAGGTGGGAATGACTGGTTTCAGATCAAATTCGGTGTGGCCCATGGAGTTTTTCGTTGTTCCGTCCATTCCTGCGTTGAACAAACAAGAACTCATCCTCGTTGTTTCATCTCGTTTCGTCACCTAGGGCTTGGGAATACGGACCCTGGGATTCTAATGACCGGTCCAGATTAGTCATCCGGACCATGATGGTGGCCCACGAAGATTGCCCGCAAGTCTCTGTTTGCGGCCGAAAACGGCTCTTGCCGTTTCTGTGAAAGAGAAGTCGGTCAACAGTTGTTTGACCGGAACTCTTAATACGGTGTGTTGCAGCCGTGCACTACACTGTGTACATGCTGGTCTTCTGTGGGTCCATTGTGATGAATATGAAGAATCCAATCCGACCATCTGTACTGTTATCTCATTTAACGCGTTGATACTATACTCATTTTTAAGCATATCCAGATAGCAGGTGGGCCCAGACTGACGATTAGTGGACTGATCTGACTGTTGGGCCACTTCCTTAACGATCCAACGGCTGAAATTTGACGTGTACGGTTAATTTATGGTTCTCAGCCCATGGATGAAGTTTTGAGCCGAACGGATGGTGGAAACTCTGTAATCTTGCATTCTGGATGATTTTTAGGTCACTTGAGCTTCAGTTTCTTAATCTTCTCGGATCTCTGGCGTGTAAATCCACTGATCTTGGTCCCCTGGAGTCCGTCCCTTGCTCTGGTGACTTTTGGAGCGTCAAATCC
>JAJHSJ010000002.1:81635171-81691227 GCA_021015155.1 Magnolia officinalis | reverse complement strand
AAATGTCACGCCCCAGACTCGGTAATCGGACTTACATGGAACCCGATGGCCGGTTCTGGCCGCAACAGCCTCCGTAGTACCCCATTCTCGGTTCCTGAGGCAGGTTCCGATCCTGGGATCCTACAAGGAGGATTTTCATAACAGTATAATCATTTCTAACACGAGCATACCCAAGATCACTGCAAGTAAATCTGAGAATAACAAGGCACACATCACAAAATCCACTAAGAATTTAAACTTTTACAATCATCCATAAGGTCCAAAAGGACATACATGAGACAAAAAGGAAAGGAGAAAAAGGTCGGCAACACTGGAGTCCTCAAATGCTCAGCTCTACTCCACGCTCTGCTACTGTGTCGCCTGCCTAGAGTATCCTGCACGCATCAATCGTGCATAAGCTTATAGAAGCTTAGAGGGTGGTGTAAGTGTGTGACAATGGTGCACAGAACAATAGTAGGAGATGTAAGAAGGGAAACATGCTCAATGAGATATCACTAGCCTTACCAAGGCTTATCATGAATATGATGCGATGAGTACTGGATGCCATACCAAGGCAATGCATGAAGGGGCTTACACAGCAATGCTAATGTGATGCAAGTAATGTCAGTGCTCATATCCAAACCATATGTCAAGTACATTTCCAATCATAAGGAAATCACCGGGGTCCATTACACTGCTGAATGACTGCCGCTCTACAGACCCCGCACAGTCAAACGAGCGTAAGAGACCTCACTACCCGCTTGTGGACAACCAATCACCAACAAGGCCTGACGGTAGCGGACCCATTTACGAGCTGGTCAGACTCAGCCTAGCAATGCCCCCTCACATCAGGCAGGTAAGGCCACACCCCTATCCAACCGACTACACGACAGTGGGAGACGCGGCCTAATGGTATAAGGCCCTCGTGCGCTCATATATTCCACCCGGTCACGGCGTTGGAGCAGATCCTTGGTACCATGGAAGTTTTGGGAATTTCACCCATGGGCATCCTATGCACCCGGTATGCTCAACTAATATTTCCGGTGTCCACACATACAACCATCCACGAATACCCCTGTGGAGGCAAGGCCCTGATGAAGTAAGGGCGGATATCCATAAGCTATGCAATGCCAGATGCATGAATCACACAATCACCCATGCATTAGTCCCAAGCATCCATCTCTCGGGGAGATACCAACATGTCCTACACAATGACACAACCATGGCCAATAATACCTCAACCAAGCATGCATATGATGCGTATGGGAGTGGGCCATGAAGATGAATAGGGGTGCTAATGAGGTGAAGATGAACTCTCTACCTAACCATGAAGGGTCTAGCTACTTAACCAATTCCTCATAAGGAATACAACCTCTAGTGGGGGCCCATAAACCTGGGGTAGCCCATGAGACTAAGGAGAACAATGATATGGGCCTAAATAGATGAAACGAGCCTAACAAGGGTCTATGGTGGGCCTTTAACCACCCATAGGAGCCCATGAGTCTACCTTAGGTCCACCAATGTGGACATCCAACCACAATTGGTCCCCAAGAGGTAGCCCATCTCTAATTGATTACGGATCAAGGCCCAAGGCCCACATAACATTAGAAATAAGAAATGGACAGCCATTACATACCACATACATTCATGTTGGGCTTCAGAAAGGCGGCCCAAGGCCCAACAAAACATGGGTCCAAGGGGAACACACATAGCCCAACCCATATATCTCACTATGGGCCCATAGGGGAAAGGTTAGGGCCCAACATAAAGGCTACTAATCCCATATATTGTGGTGGCCTAGTGGGCAGCCCATTGCTCAAATCACATGGGCAAATGTCATGTTCTTAGTCAAGTAAGTTGGGCCTACAACCCGGCCCAAGTATAAAGTTGATTTGGTGGGCAATCAAGGGCCCATATACTTGTGTAATCTGGCCCACTAATCCAATACAATAGTATGGTAAAAATGGCCCAAGAATTCAATAGGCCTATCTAGAAAGTTCCAGCCCAATTGGGCTCAAAGAGTTTAACAACTAACCACATTCATGGACCCAATTAAATTCAACTGTGGTGGGCCTCAAAAGTGCATTTATTAAGCCCAACATTTAAGGAACTAAATGTATAAATTATTACCTCTAAAATTCTTCACCATGTGTTGGGCCCCACTCCTCAAAATTTCAGCCCAAAGGCCAAACATAATTATAACATGTTGCTGTCCTAAATTTGGGCACTCCATTGGAGTGGGCCCAGGACCTCTAAAACTCTGGAAATTGAGGGCCAAGGTCCCTCATCATGCATACAATGAGAGAAAACCCAAAAGGTGGCCCACCATCAGAGGAAACATTTTTTTGAATTATAATTTTTATCAAGGCATTTTGCTGGACTGCACAGCAGAAAATTCTGGCAAGCCAACCATCTTGGCCCATTCTTTTGGTGCCCAAATGGGGTCAGTTGGGGTTGAAATTTCTCAGAGTGATACTTCAATAGGTGGGACACACTCCCAAAAAATTTCAGAATTTTTGGAGATTTAAAAATATTTTAATTTATTTAAAAATTTAATCTATCCTAAAAATCGGACTGATCTGGACACCATGTTGTAATGGCCGGTCCAGCCACCACCATGGTGTGTACAGGTGTCCATTAGCCCAAAATTTTGTAGGTTGGTCCTAACATGAGTGGACCACCTCCCTGTAAATTTTTATAATTTTTAGACACCCAAAAGTATTTTAATAAATTTTAGAATTCCAACCTGTCCAGGGTAGAATATTGCTGGAACAGTGCAGAAAAATCCAGACTGTCCACCTCATTTGGACCACACCTTTGGGACCCTAATGAAGGTCAGATGGGGCTGAAATTTGGTATGGTTGTAGGTGGGTCATAAGGCTACAAGAATCACATATTATTTTATTTCATTATTCCCACCAAAGACCTATAAATCAGGCCCCAAAGTGGCCCAAAAATCTGTCCAGGCAGATTTGGACAGCAATATGTAACAGAAATGATTAAAATATAAACATGGTTTTCCATGGGATTTAACCCCAGGAATTTGTTTGGTGGACCACCCCAGTGGGCCCCACAAATGTCCAGACCTTCCCCATCATCAAATACCCCTTGCATGTGTCCCATTTAGGTGGATTTTGGGGCCACATGTCTAAGGATGGACCGCTATGGGCGTCCAAGCTCCATGGTTGGTCTGGATTTTTGTTGGCCTACAAGGTGGCCACACATGCAAGATCAAAATTCTATCATAAAGAAAAATAATAATAATAAAGAATCGGCCACAAGAGGAGGGGCTCCGCCACATTGAGGCCCTCCCCTTCATCAATCACACCATACATTCTTTTTATTCATATGTTACAACATAGATCCACTACATGCATGTTCTAGATTCAAGATCAATGGTTGGGATGTCATCCCAACCATGATTCTAGGGTCTAGATGACCCATCATACTATGAAATCCAAGTAATCCTCCATGATGGGGGCTATAGAGGGGAAACCCCATGCATGGACATGCATGCATCAAAAAGGCCATTTGGCCACAACTAAGGGATGATGTAGGATCTCCACCATGGATTGGTGGGCCCTACACTTCCCACACCAAAAAAAAGAAGATCTAAGAATATGAAAATAGAAATCCTAAGTCCTAAGAATACACCCACCTTAGATTGCTCCAAACTTGGACCTCCTAGCTCCTAGTGCACCAAGGGATCCATTTCAATGGGTGAGATTGGATTTGGATGGTTGGATTTGGAAGATTAAAGGGGAAATGGGGCTGGAGAAGAGAGGGAGATGGGAGAGAAGTTGCTGGAGAAGAAGAGAAGAGAGAGAGAAATGAGAGGGAAGAGAGAGAAAAATCTTTTAAAGGAAGTAATAATAATGTGGACAATAACAATGTTGCTAGGGTAGGCTAGGTATGGGTGTTAGTATTGTTGGTGTGTGTGTTTCCATGTGTAGTGTGTGTGTGTGTGGTGTGCATGGAAAATTGTGCCATGGAGGTGGTCCACATGTTTTTGTACAAAAAGTGGGCCACATGATGAAATGCTCATAACTTTTGATCCATAGGTCGGATTGACACACAAGACGCGTCGTTGGAACCACAACGACGATACGAACGAGATGGCATAGGTCTTGGGTCGATCCGAGTCAGGTCTACGTGATCGGACTCAAGGTGACCATAAACACAATTCGAAGGTCGCGGGTCGCCGGAATTCGACCGGTAGGACCGCGAGACCATGATGAACAAGATGCATACTCATACACATACATGCAAACATGGGAACTAGGGTCGGGTCTCACAATCCTCCCCACCAACAAAGAAATTTCGTCCTCGAAATTGACCAATCTAGGACAAAAGAAAAAAATAAAACACCACCATCATATAACAATCATCTTAGCAATACAAACAATCATATATCTATCAATCATCAAACAAATGGGGATAACGCTCTCTAATCTCGGCCTCGCGTCCCAAGACGCCTCGGTCTCCGAATGATGTCACCCGACCTTGCACCTTCACCAAGGGAATGACCTTGGTCCTGAGACTTGCTCCTTCCGATCGAGAATACGAATAGGTTGTTCAATGTAGGAAGCATCCTCACGGACCTCAAGTGGCTGCCAATCAATCACGGGAATAGTGTCCAACCCACATTTCCGCAACATAGAAACATGGAATACATTGTGGATCGCGGACAACTCAGGAGGTAAGGCAAGCCTATAGGCCACAGCGCCTATGCGCTTAGTAATCTCAAAAGGTCCAATAAATCTTGGGGCGAGCTTGCCTTTCACACCAAAGCGTACCACACCTTCATAGGCGAGACCTTGAGATATACCATGTCCCCGACTGCGAACTCGAGGGGTCGACGCCGACGATCAGCAAAAACTCTTCTGCCGGCTCTGAGCTGTTCGCATCCTTTGCCTGATAACATCAATAGCCTCTGACGTCTGCAGCACAAGCTCAGGACCTAAGAGACGACGCTCTCCAACCTCAGTCCAACAACTAGGAGATCTGCATGGTCTACCATAAAGTGCCTCAAAAGGAGCCATGCCGATAGTCGCCTGATAACTATTGTTGTACGCGAACTCTGCGAGGCGCATATGCTCATCCCAACTACCCGCAAAGTCGATCACACAAGCTCTAAGCATATCCTCAAGGATCTGGTTGACCCTTTCAGTCTGCCCATCTGTCTGCGGATGATAAGCAGTGCTGAGGCATAAAGTAACCCCCAACGCCTGCT
Organism: Magnolia officinalis; assembly: GCA_021015155.1. NCBI lineage: Eukaryota > Viridiplantae > Streptophyta > Magnoliopsida > Magnoliales > Magnoliaceae > Magnolia > Magnolia officinalis. The sequence goes on along the minus strand of JAJHSJ010000002.1, from coordinate 81,686,015 downwards.
GGAAACTCCTCCAAAACTGAGACGTAAATCTAGAGTCTCGGTCTGAAACGATCGAAACTGGGACGCCATGCAGTCTCACTATCTCCTCAATGAATATCTTTGCCAACCGGTCCATAGACCAGGAAGCACGCATTGGAATGAAATGAGCCGACTTTGTTAAACGATCGACAATAACCCAGATGGTATCGTGACCACGTTGAGTCCTCGGCAAACCTGCGATGAAGTCCATCGATACGTGCTCCCACTTCCACTCTGGAACGCTCAACGGCTGCAAGGGACCAGGAGGTCTCTGATGATCGGCCTTGACACGCTGGCATACACTGGCACACACTCGGCCACAAAACTTGCAATCTGACGCTTCATCCCCTGCCAGAAGTACTGCCTCCTCATATCACGATACATCTTCGTGGAGCCCGGGTGGATAGTAAGTCTCGATCGGTGTGCCTCGGTCATCAGATCACGACGCAACTCTGGCACATTCGGGACACACAATCTGCCTCTGAAGCGTAATCCACCATCGGAACCAATCTGCCAGTCTGACTGCTCCACGGATGCGGCCTCTGCTCGGTACTCCTGAAGTGACTCGTCCGACTGCTGAGCTTCGATCACCCTAGCCACCAAAGGGTTTGAATCGACAAGCTCGAAAGCTGAACAATGGAAGACTGCAGACCGAACTCAAAGTCAAACTCTGAAACATCCTCGAGCATCTGCCACTGTCGGACCATCATATGTGCCACCAGGCCTCGTGGCTGACGGCTGAGCGCATCCGCCACCACGTTTGCCTTGCCTGGGTGGTACTGAAGGTCAAAATCATAATCCTTCAACAACTCCATCCATCGCCTCTGACGCAGATTCAACTCGGACTGCGAAAATAGATACTTCAAGCTCTTATGATCTGAGAAGAGCTCGAACCTGACCCCATATAGATAATGCCTCCACACCTTCAGTGCGAAGACAACTGCTGCAAGCTCTAAATCATGAGTGGGGTAGTTCAGCTCATGGACCTTAAGCTGGCGCGAGGCATACGCCACTGGCTTCCCGTGCTGCATCAGTACAGCACCCAAGCCAACTCTAGAGGCATCGGTGAAAACAACAAAACCCTCACTCCCATCCGGAAGAGTGAGAACAGGAGCGGACGTGAGGCGGTCCTTCAACTCCGCAAATGCCTTCTCACAAGCGTCACTCCAGACAAACTCGATGCCCTTTCGCGTCAACCGGGTCAGCGGTGCTGCAATACGGGAGAAACCCTCGATAAATCGTCGATAATATCCCGCTAGACCAAGGAAGCTGCGAATCTCAGACGCATTCGTGGGTTGGCCCCACTGACGCACTGCATCAACCTTCGAGGGGTCCACAGCGACACCCTCCCTCGTCACTACGTGACCGAGAACTTCATCTCCTGCTGCCAAAACTCGCACTTCTCTCCAGCTTCGCATACAGCTGGTGGGCACGGAGGGTCTCAAGCACAATCCGCAGGTGCTCAGCATGGTCCTCTCGGGTTCTCGAATATACAAGAATATCATCAATGAAAACCACCACGAACTGATCGAGGAACGGCCGAAAAAACCTCATTCATCAGCTGCATGAATACGGCGGGCGCGTTGGTCAGTCCGAATGACATGACCAGAAACTCAAAGTGACCATAGCGTGTTCGGAAAGCCGTCTTCGGAATGTCCTCCTCTCGGACCCGAATCTGATGGTAACCGGAACGCAAGTCTATCTTGGAGAAATATTGCGCACCCTGCAACTGATCAAACAGATCATCAATACGGGGGAGCGGGTATCGATTCTTGATGGTGACTCTGTTGAGCTCACGATAATCTACACAGAGTCGCAACGAACCATCCTTCTTCTTCACAAACAATACCGGGGCTCCCCAAGGCGAACTGCTGGGACGAATAAAACCTAACTCTCCGGAGCTCATCTAACTGCTCCTGCAGTTCCCTCAACTCTAACGGTGCCATCCGGTAGGGGGCCTTCGAGATAGGCGCGGCACCGGGCACCAAATCAATCTGGAACTCCACCTGCCGACGCGGCGGTAAACCCGGTATCTCCTCCTGAAACACATCTGGGTACTCGCAAACAACTGACAGTTGCTCAATACCCTCTACGATAGAATAGAATCCTCAACGACCTATAGCCTATTGCAGCTTCTCCCTTTGGGACGACGAACTGGAACACTGGCAAGCCTGGGATATGAAAAGTGACTGTCCTCGCGGCACAGTCCAAGATGGCATGATACTCTGCAAGCCAGTCCATACCCAGAATCACATCAAATCCTGCCATCGGCATCATGGATCGGCAGGGAGGACAGGGCGCCACTAACACCCACAAGACAGACAGCGACGGGTTAGCACACATAGACTTCCCCATGGGAGTCGAAATGGTCAAGGCCTCAGACACGGCCTCGACGGAATAAATGTCGGTCGATCGACAAAACTGCTCGGCCACAAAAGAATGGGAAGCGCCAGAATCAAACAAAACATGAGCAACACAAGCAGAAACAAGAAGAATACCCTCAACGACTCCACCAGTCGATGACTGCGGGTCCTGCCTGACGCCTGCTGCGCAGAATAAAAACGACCCTGAACTGGTAGGGGAAGCAAACCGGAAGACTGAGGGTCCTGAATTTGAGCCTGATGGGCTGCTATACACACTGGACCCAGGGATCGAACAACATATGGATATCCCCTCTGCTGGTGCTGCGGCTGCTGCTGTCCGCTGCTGCTGCTGCCTATGCTGCTGCTGCCTGCTCTGCTGTCTGAGGCTGGTCTGCCTGGCTGCGCTGCTCTGAGGCCCCTAGGAGCGGCGGGTGGAAGCTGTGCTCTCTGCTGCTGCTGAGGAGGATGAGGAGGGGGCAACTGCGGTGGCCGCTGCTGCTGAATAGGGAGAGGGCACTCACGCCTCCGATGCCCGGCCTGTCCACAACCGAAGCATACACCGGAAAATGGGTCAGAAGATGAAGCAGCTGGTGGTGCTGATGACGATGAAGAGGCTACTGACTGAGCCGTAGGCTGCCGATACCCTGATCTGCCCCTCCGCCTCTGTTGACGATGCTGCCTAGAACTGCTGGCTGGTGCACTCCTCTTCCGGTCTCCACCGGAACTCTGCTCTCTCGATCTCTGGGTCATAGCCCAGTCGTCCTCATAACACTAGTGCCCGATGCACAACCTGATCAAATGTCTCCAAGCAATGCCCCACTACACGACTGCTGCGAAGGGCAGGACGCAAACCGGTCACAAAACGACGGGCCCTCATCTTCTCATCGCTGGTGAGATGAGGAGCAAATCTAGACAGGCAAGAAGAAACGGGCCTCATACTGAGATACAGTCATATCGCCCTGCACTAGGGTCTCAAACTCGATCGCCCGCTGATCTGAACATGCTCAGGGAAGAACTTCTGGTCGAAGCGGGTCACAAACTCCTCCCATGTCCAAACGAACTGAGCCCCGACCATCCTGGACACGGATGACCACCAGTGTCGGGCCTCACCTTGAAGAAGGTAGGTGGCAAGGGATACTCTCTGGCCCGCAGGACACTGAATAGTGTCAAAAATCCTCGCAACCTCAGTGCGCCAAGCCTCAGCTGCAGAAGGGTCAGGATCACCACTAAACCTCGGGGGATCATGCTGGCGGAACTCTCGGGCCATCGCACACTAGCAGGAAGGTCAGCTCAGGTAGCTGCTGACGCTCTCTGTACGGGCTGATGGCTGCCAGCTGCATCAGCTGCTGGAAATGCTCAGCTCCTATAGGTACTGTCGGAAAGGCAGGGGCGGCACTCGCCTCGGGCGGAGGCACGGGTGCGGCCGGCGGAGCATGAGCCTCAGTAACTGGAACTGCAGGCTGAGGAGGGGGAATAGGTGGGGGAACTGGAGCAACTGGAGGTACGGGTGCTACGGGCTCAACGGGGGAGCAGGCCGGATCGGGTCCTCATGAATATGATCCTCAATAATGGGAGTAGGATGTGCTCGAGTAGGATGGGTACCTCGGGTGCCTCGCCCACGGGCACCACGACACGGGCCACGCCACGACCACGTGGCCGTCGCGCGGCATCGTCTACAAAATAATGACGACGCAAGGAATCAGGACAATTGCAGGCTCAATACGGAGCAAAAGGAAGAATTTCGGGACAATACTTGTCCTATGTTCTTGGCGACATGCGATGTTATCCTGATTTATTCCAGAATTACTTGCGATGCTCTGATACCAACTCCTGTCACGCCCCAGACTCGGTAATCGGACTTACATGGAACCCGATGGCCGGTTCCGCCCCAGCCTCCTTACTACCCCATCCGGATTCCCATCCTCGGTTCCCTGAGGCAGGTTCCGATCCTGGGATCCTACAAGGAGGATTTTCATAACAGTATAATCATTTCTAACACGAGCATACCCAAGATCACTGCAAGTAAATCTGAGAATAACAAGGCACACATCACAAAATCCACTAAGAATTTAAACTTTTACAATCATCCATAAGGTCCAAAAGGACATACATGAGACAAAAAGGAAAGGAGAAAAAGGTCGGCAACACTGGAGTCCTCAAATGCTCAGCTCTACTCCACGCTCTGCTACTGTGTCCCTGCCTAGAGTATCCTGCACGCATCAATCGTGCATAAGCTTATAGAAGCTTAGAGGGTGGTGTAAGTGTGTGACAATGGTGCACAGAACAATAGTAGGAGATGTAAGAAGGGAAACATGCTCAATGAGAATATCACTAGCCTTACCAAGGCTTATCATGAATATGATGCGATGAGTACTGGATGCCATACCAAGGCAATGCATGAAGGGGCTTACACAGCCAATGCTAATGTGATGCAAGTAATGTCAGTGCTCATATCCAAACCATATGTCAAGTACATTTCCAATCATAAGGAAATCACCGAGGGGTCCATTACACTGCTGAATGACTGCCGCTCTACAGACCCCGCACAGTCAAACGAGCGTAAGAGACCTCACTACCCGCTTGTGGACAACCAATCACCAACAAGGCCTGACGGTAGCGGACCCATTTACGAGCTGGTCAGACTCAGCCTAGCAATGCCCCCTCACATCAGGCAGGTAAGGCCACACCCCTATCCAACCGACTACACGACAGTGGGAGACGCGGCCTAATGGTATAAGGCCCTCGTGCGCTCATATATTCCACCCGGTCACGGCGTTGGAGCAGATCCTTGGTACCATGGAAGTTTTGGGAATTTCACCCATGGGCATCCTATGCACCCGGTATGCTCAACTAATATTTCCGGTGTCCACACATACAACCATCCACGAATACCCCTGTGGAGGCAAGGCCCTGATGAAGTAAGGGCGGATATCCATAAGCTATGCAATGCCAGATGCATGAATCACACAATCACCCATGCATTAGTCCCAAGCATCCATCTCTCGGGGAGATACCAACATGTCCTACACAATGACACAACCATGGCCAATAATACCTCAACCAAGCATGCATATGATGCGTATGGGAGTGGGCCATGAAGATGAATAGGGGTGCTAATGAGGTGAAGATGAACTCTCTACCTAACCATGAAGGGTCTAGCTACTTAACCAATTCCTCATAAGGAATACAACCTCTAGTGGGGGCCCATAAACCTGGGGTAGCCCATGAGACTAAGGAGAACAATGATATGGGCCTAAATAGATGAAACGAGCCTAACAAGGGTCTATGGTGGGCCTTTAACCACCCATAGGAGCCCATGAGTCTACCTTAGGTCCACCAATGTGGACATCCAACCACAATTGGTCCCCAAGAGGTAGCCCATCTCTAATTGATTACGGATCAAGGCCCAAGGCCCACATAACATTAGAAATAAGAAATGGACAGCCATTACATACCACATACATTCATGTTGGGCTTCAGAAAGGCGGCCCAAGGCCCAACCAAAACATGGGTCCAAGGGGAACACACATAGCCCAACCCATATATCTCACTATGGGCCCATAGGGGAAAGGTTAGGGCCCAACATAAAGGCTACTAATCCCATATATTGTGGTGGCCTAGTGGGCAGCCCATTGCTCAAATCACATGGGCAAATGTCATGTTCTTAGTCAAGTAAGTTGGGCCTACAACCCGGCCCAAGTATAAAGTTGATTTGGTGGGCAATCAAGGGCCCATATACTTGTGTAATCTGGCCCACTAATCCAATACAATAGTATGGTAAAAATGGCCCAAGAATTCAATAGGCCTATCTAGAAAGTTCCAGCCCAATTGGGCTCAAAGAGTTTAACAACTAACCACATTCATGGACCCAATTAAATTCAACTGTGGTGGGCCTCAAAAGTGCATTTATTAAGCCCAACATTTAAGGAACTAAATGTATAAATTATTACCTCTAAAATTCTTCACATGTGTTGGGCCCCACTCCTCAAAATTTCAGCCCAAAGGCCAAACATAATTATAACATGTTGCTGTCCTAAATTTGGGCACTCCATTGGAGTGGGCCCAGGACCTCTAAAACTCTGGAAATTGAGGGCCAAGGTCCCTCATCATGCATACAATGAGAGAAAACCCAAAAAGGTGGCCCACCATCAGAGGAAACATTTTTGAATTATAATTTTTATCAAGGCATTTTGCTGGACTGCACAGCAGAAAATTCTGGCAAGTCAACCATCTTGGCCCATTCTTTTGGATGCCCCAATGGGGTCAGTTGGGGTTGAAATTTCTCAGAGTGATACTTCAATAGGTGGGACACACTCCCAAAAATTTCAGAATTTTTGGAGATTTAAAAATATTTTAATTTATTTAAAGAATTTAATCTATCCTAAAAATCGGACTGATCTGGACACCATGTTGTAATGGGCCGGTCCAGCCACCACCATGGTGTGTACAGGTGTCCATTAGCCCCAAAATTTTGTAGGTTGGTCCTAACATGAGTGGACCACCTCCCTGTAATTTTTATAATTTTTAGACACCCAAAAGTATTTAAATAATTTTAGAATTCCAACCTGTCCAGGGTAGAATATTGCTGGAACAGTGCAGAAAAATCCAGACTGTCCACCTCATTTGGACCACACCTTTGGGACCCTAATGAAGGTCAGATGGGGCTGAAATTTGGTATGGTTGTAGGTGGGTCATAAGGCTACAAGAATCACATATTATTTTATTTCATTATTCCCACAAAGACCTATAAATCAGGCCCCAAAGTGGCCCAAAAATCTGTCCAGGCAGATTTGGACAGCAATATGTAACAGAAATGATTAAAATATAAACATGGTTTTCCATGGGATTTAACCCCAGGAATTTGTTTGGTGGACCACCCCAGTGGGCCCCACAAATGTCCAGACCTTCCCCATCATCAAATACCCCTGCATGTGTCCCATTTAGGTGGATTTTGGGGCCACATGTCTAAGGATGGACCGCTATGGGCGTCCAAGCTCCATGGTTGGTCTGGATTTTTGTTGGCCTACAAGGTGGGCCACACATGCAAGATCAAAATTCTATCATAAAGAAAAAATAATAATAATAAAGAATCGGCCACAAGAGGAGGGGCTCCGCCACATTGAGGCCCTCCCCTTCATCAATCACACCATACATTCTTTTTATTCATATGTTACAACATAGATCCACTACATGCATGTTCTAGATTCAAGATCAATGGTTGGGATGTCATCCCAACCATGATTCTAGGGTCTAGATGACCCATCATACTATGAAATCCAAGTAATCCTCCATGATGGGGGCTATAGAGGGGAAACCCCATGCATGGACATGCATGCATCAAAAAGGCCATTTGGCCACAACTAAGGGATGATGTAGGATCTCCACCATGGATTGGTGGGCCCTACACTTCCCACACAAAAAAAAAAAGAGATCTAAGAATATGAAAATAGAAATCCTAAGTCCTAAGAATACACCCACCTTAGATTGCTCCAAACTTGGGCCTCCTAGCTCCTAGTGCACCAAGGGATCCATTTCAATGGGTGAGATTGGATTTGGATGGTTGGATTTGGAAGATTAAAGGGGAAATGGGGCTGGAGAAGAGAGGGAGATGGGAGAGAAGTTGCTGGAGAAGAAGAGAAGAGAGAGAGAAATGAGAGGGAAAGAGAGGGAAAAATCTTTTAAAGGAAGTAATAATAACCTATGGTGACAATAACAATGTTGCTAGGGTAGGCTAGGTATGGGTAGTGTTTAGGTTGGGTAGTGTTTATTCCATGCAATAGTGTAGTGTGTGTGTGTGTGGTGTGCATGGAAATTGTGCCATGGAGGTGGTCCACATGTTTTTGTACAAAAGTGGGCCACATGATGAAATGCTCATAACTTTTGATCCATAGGTCGGATTGACACACAAGACGCGTCGTTGGAACCGCAACGACGATACGAACGAGATGGCATAGGTCTTGGGTCGATCCGAGTCAGGTCTACGTGATCGGACTCAAGGTGACCATAAACACAATTCGAAGGTCGCGGGTCGCCGGAATTCGACCGGTAGGACCGCGAGACCATGATGAACAAGATGCATACTCATACACACATACATGCAAACATGGGAACTAGGGTCGGGTCTCACACAACCAAACTAGCGACCTTACATGCATCAAGAAAATATCAAAGGTGAAAAGAGGAGGATGAGGAGGATGGAAGGTGGGGTGTAACTCACCCTCAACGGATTGGATGAATGATGATGTGTTTGGGTCCACTCCCCTTAAATTGATTAGGGCCAACCTTGGCCCCACCATCTCTCCCTCTCTTCTCTCTTAAAATCTCAGAATTTTTTCTAAGGATAACAATTGATGAGTGTAAGAGAGCTTCTACTCTATCCTTATAGGGAATCGGAGGTGAGGTGGCAAGATGATGTGGCAAGTTTATGAGATCTTATTGGTGCTAAAAGTGAGGTGGAAGGTTGGTGTATGGTATGGGTAGTGGATGGATGAGTAGATGGTGCTAATCATACATTAGCCAAGGTGAAGAAATTTAGGCATGCATTGGCTAATGAATGCATAAGGGTTGTGGGTTGTAGGTGATGCATGGTGGATGATGAAGTGGAGTGTTAAATTGGTTGTTTGAAGTGATGTGGCACAAAACAAGGCATGCATTAGATGCATGTGTAAGATGAGGTGGACATGTGCCATGATTAGTTTTTAAGGCATGGGGAGAGAGCTAATGATGGATTTTGGGGTAGAACCCATTTTTGTCTCATATGCATTGTCTTATATGTGCTAGCACATTTTTTTGTCACATAGTAATTGTCCTATTTGTGATAATTTATATGTTCTAGAAATTGATCTTTAGGCCCACATGGCCCAAGTCCAATGGGCCTAGCACAATAAATGTTGTTCATGTTATAGGATACATAATTTTGGCCGTGTATTCGATGGGTCGTATCTTACTAACGGGGCATCGGATTGACGCATGGTTTTTGTCGTGGCGACCGTAACGACGACGCGGTCCACATGACAGAGGTTTCGAAGGCATCTGGAACAAGTCACTCAGTTGGGCAGTTTTGGTAGATCTAAGGTCCGAATACACATACGGATATGCACTGAAGTCGAAAAATCAAAGGTAATGGCCAAGGACGTCCAATTTCCGTTGTCAAAAATCTAAGACGTTACAGGGGTCAAGCCATTAGATAATGCGTCGTGAAACAAAGTTTGGACAATAATTTGTGGCCTGTTTAATAAATGAGTCAAGCTTGGGTTGATCCTAACCCAACCTGAACCCGTCCCATTGCCACCCCTAATCAAGTGAACCCTCTAAGGATTTTGTTATATGCATTTGCCCTAGGAAAATGTAGAAAGTGTGCTTACTTTTTACTTTAATGAATTATTTTATGATTTTTATTATTGGTTTTGCACTTTAGTATTTAGATGAATACACTAGCAATTTTTATTTTTATTTTAATGGCACACTATTACTTTTTCTATTATAAGAATTGGTTGCCTGATTATTTTTTCTAGATTTTTCACAATTACTTTTGTGTATCTACATGTATTTTTGACAATTTTATATCGGTACTAAAGGTAAATGGATGACATGGGTGCCTTGGATAGCCAAGTTTTTCCCCAATCATGTTGAAGGTTAGACTTCAATGTTGAAGAGGGACATCATGTTTAGAAGTAGCACATGGAGTATTTGTTGAGATGGGTGGGAAATTAGATGAACCAAACCTTGGAATGGAGTTCAATTCTGAAGAGAGTGCATATGAGTTTTTGTAATAAATATGCTGGAAAAATAGGGTTTAGAGTTCGATGATCATTATGTAATAACATATAATGGTATCATGACTGAAAAAATATTTTTTTTGTTATAAAGAAGGTTAAGACAGGAAGATAAATGAATTGATCAAGTAAAGTATCAACGTTCGAATATAAGAACAGGATGTCAAGAAAAAATGACCATTAGGCTTTCAAATGAATGGTAAATTCGTTGTTACTAAATTTGTTGCGGAGCATAACCATGAGGTCATTACACCATCGAAAGTACACATGTTAAGGTCACAACGAGGTTTAACTGATGCTCAATTATGTTTAGTAGCAGATATGGCAAATAATTCAGGCATAACACCATCAACAATTATGGCATTTATGAGTAGACAAGTTGGAGGTTGAGAGAATTTGGAATACCAACTTGTTGATTATAAAAATTACTTGTGAAAAAAGCAAATGAAAGCAATGGAAAGGGGACATGCAGGAGTTGTTTTAGAATATTTTACAAAAATGCAAGTAGAGAATCCATCTTCTTCTTTTTTTTTTTTTTTTAAACACAATACATGTAGGTGAAGATGATTAAATCACTAATATTTTTTGGGCAGATGCGAAGTCGATAATGGATTATAGTTATTTTGGGGACATGATTTTCTTTGATACTACATACAGAATAAACAGTTATGGTCGTCCATTTGCTGCATTTATTGGGGTAAATCATCATAAACAAACAATCATATTTGGTACAGTCTTGTTATATGATGAAACAACTGAATCTTTTAAGTGGTTGTTTGAAACTTTCTTAAATGCAATGTTTAGAAAGCAACCAAGGACAATCTCAACATATCAATGTGCTGCAATGCGTAGTGCTATAGTTGATGTGATGTCAGAAACATATCATCGTCTATGTATCTGGCATATATACCAAAATACTGCAAAATACATTAGTAATGTATTTCATTGTTCAAAAAGTTTTGAATATGATTCTAGTAGGTGTGTGTATGATTATGAAGAAGAGAAAATTTTTATAATTACACGAAATAATATGCTTGAGAAATATGATTTGATGCAAAATAAATGGTTACAAGCATTGTTTAAAGAAAGAAATAAATGAGCTTTGGTGTATGTCAAAAATACATTCTGCGCTGATATGAAGAGCACACAACGGAGTGAAAGCATGAATAATGTTTTAAAAAAATATTTAAGTTCCAAATACAATCTTTTGTGTTTCTTCACACATTACGAACGAGTAGTGGCTCATCAATGATATCGAGAATTGAAAGCTAATTTCAAAATGAGGCAAAGTACCCCAATATTGTATGTTGATGTGGAGATGTCAATGGAAGTGGCAAAAGCATACACTCCAAAAGTATTTAAATGTTTCAAAATGCATATAAAAAGTTTCTTAGTCATGCAATTCATAAAAGCGGTGAATTTGATACAGTATCAGAGTTTTAAGTTATTCATAATGACAAAGATGGAGGCTGGTGTCCAGTCCGATGGCTGGTGGTCAGTGCTCTATGGGCCCCACCGTGATGTATGTGTTTGATCCATTCTTTGCTTCCATTTTTACGTATCATTTTAGGGCTTGATCCTAAAATCGAGAGGGATATAAATCTCAGGTGGACCACACCATAGGAAGACAATAGTGACTGAATATCCACCATTAAAATCCTCCTAAGGCCCAGTACTATTTATTTGACATCCAATCTGTTGATTAGGTCATAAAGACCTAGATGAAGGGAAAAACCAAAGATCAGCTTGATTTAAAACTTTTATGGCCCCAAAAAGTTTTTAATGGTTGACGTTCATTCAACATTGTTTCCTGTAATGTGGTCCACTTAAGATTGGAATATACCTCATTTTTGGTCTCATACCATAAAATGATCTAGAAAATTAGATGGACGAAATGGATGAAACACATACATAATGGTGGGGCCCACGGAGCACCAACCACCAGCCATTGGCTGGTGGCAGGGGAGGAGCCAATCCGTTTCGTAGCTAGTGACCCTGCCACCAGCCAATGGCTAGTGGTCGGTGCTATGTGGGCCCATCATGATGTATGTGTTTCATCCATGCCATCCGTTCATTTTTTCAGATCATCATGCCGATGAACCAATGATCTATCCCCCTACAACCTATCCCCCTACAACTTTTAGGCTTATACAGAATCTAGCTAGGAATGGTGCCGATCATGCCAATTTAAGGGATATATATCTCACTCCAATCATCTCATATCGCACAGGTTAGAGGTACATCACTTATGTATGTGCATCTCATCTTACACTATACTACTATTGTGCATACCCCTATAATGGTCTCCTCCATGCCATGAGTGAACAAGCCTTAAGTGATAATTATCGATAACAACATTAATTGGCAATACCTAATATTGTTGACCGCATGAAAACGAACAACGTGTAAACATCATTATTGCATGCATAAAATAATCACATCCTTGCATAAAATGTGCATGGGCTATATCAGTAAATGCATGCCAATACAATCTATCAAATTCTCAAATGTCAAATGCTCCCATTTTACAACGACTTAGAAAACCTTTACCCCCCGTCTCTTGCAAACAACTTCCTTCCTCTTGCTCCAAGTGCACTGCAATGTCTCATATTTGCTAGTTAAATTATACCCTTTCATTTCCTAGCTTTCTAGAAAGCTTACTTTGAAGGCTCCTAACTGGGGACACTAAGAAGGGTGTTCACTCCCCAAGTATAGGGTTATGATGTAGTAATAAACTCGGTGAGACCGAGGTCGAATCCACAGGGACTGAAACCTGTACGCGATCTGAAAGCAACCAGAACTAGAACTAGAAGAAGATGAATTCTAAATCAAGTAAAGATGAGTGAGTAATGGTGAAATAATTAATTAAACTTAGGAGAATTTCAGAGGAAGGGAAACTAGGGATTCAGAGGATCCACTTGTAGAGATCAGGGAGAACTATACTTGATTCATGAAAGTCAACTGAACTTCCTTTGATGTAGTTTTGAAAAGATGAAAGGTATATGAATTAGAATGGATTCCATCACCAAACCATGCCCAGGAGACAAAGCAAACAACAGAATTAAACTAATTACCAACCAATCAATGTATGAAGGTTAGGAAGGGTACCGACATCCAACCATGCCCAGGAGACAATGGTGAACAACAGGGCTTCCTGACGTCATAAACATAAAGAGAAAAAAGACATGCTCAAAGCCATTGCAGACCCATTGTAATTTCCGTCACAACAGACCATTAAAGACTGAAAACATTCCCTTAATAAAATTAAATCAAAATTCATTCAGTTTGAACAAAAAAAAGCACAAGCATAGACTCATCCCGTCACGCTACAAGCTTCACCTCTTAGCCCTAGCTAAGAGGTTTAGCCACACATGAGTGGACTAGATCTCTTAAAACAAAATAAAGTAAAAAAAATAAAAAGAAAAAGAAAACAAGCTACTCCTGTTCTCCCTCCATGTCCAAGCCCAAGCCTTCCTCATATCCAAATCGAGATCCCCCTTTTCTCTCTCTGACTTCTCTCCTTTTATAGAGCCTGGAAGGGTGGTCAGTAGTCCGACTCCTTCTGGGATTCTCGTTCGCAGCAGCAGAGCTCCCATGCGCAGCAAAAGCGTAAAATATCTTGCGTTTGGAGCGAATTTGGTGCGCGATATCAACTCATCTATCAATTCTGACATCTTGGATAGGTTATTGGCCTCCCTGTGGACACATTGGACGGTCTAGATCACTCAAATAATTAACGATCGTGACACATCACTCCTCTCGGACCCGTCCGATCGCGGAAAACAGAGCTCGCGTAAATCTACTTACGCTGATGTGTTAGTGGAGCCCAATTCAGCTGACTTTTGGGAAATCCACTCCGTCCACCAGATTCCTTTTTTAATTTCGGTCGGAATCGTGTATCTTTGGCCTTCTGTTGATGAGGTCCACAGGATATTTTTCTCTGCCGTTCATCGTACGTTTGGACGGCTGAGATACATTATATGCTATCTTTCGAAATACTTACACCTAGACCTGAGTGAGATGGGCCACGTGAGTCACATGGACGGTCCGGATCAGTGCATGTCATCATGATGGTGGCCCACAGAGGGAAATCGCGTCCGTCAGTGCGAACGCAAGCAGGGACGCTGCGATGATCAGTGGGCCCATAATCAACGTCGGTTGGAGAATCCAAGCCGTCCATTAGCTTCAGGACGAAAAACCGTCCAGGAATGGTGTATTCTGAGTGAAATCAGTGCTGCCCACTTGATCTTTTGTTCCACCGTCCATCTTGCTTTCAACGGCCAGGATCTCCCAATAGCTTGCATGGTCCCGAAGGGTCACCTTGGTGAGGTTGATACCCTGCCTATACACACAATGGATGGTCCTGATCGATGATTTGAAGGAGGAGTGGGCCCCACTGAGAAGAAGCGGCAGACGACAGCGTAAACGCTGTAGCGTTTTTTGAATTTGAGAAGACGAAGTTGGTCAGTGTGAGCTGACCGACTTTGGTTGTAAGGGTGCACGGCTGGTGCACGTGTACCTTATGTACACTCAGTATACATGTGGGTCCTACTTGATGTATGTAAGAAATCCGCTCCGTCCATTCATACTGTCAGCTCATTTAACCCGTTGAGACCAATTTTTAAGAATATCCAAATAGCAGGTGGGCCCTAAATCAATGGTTTATGGGCTGATCTGTCCGTTGGGTCACTTCCACAGGGATCCGACGGTTTAAATTTAATATGTACGGTTAAATTACGGTCCTTAGGCCATGCCTGAAGTTTCGAGCCGAACGGAGGGTGGCAACCCCGTGATCTTGCATTTTGAACGTGTTTCAGGCCACTTGAGCTTCAGTTTCTCAGTTTTTTCGGATCTCTGACCATGTAAATCCATCGATCTTGGTCCCCTGGAGTCCGTCTAATGCGTTGGCATCATCAGAGCGTTAATTCCATGCGTTTAGCACCTTTTTGTAGCCCATGCTCTCAAATGTACCTTGCATCACAAACACGATCAAATCGGGTAGTTAAATAGTACTATGTTCATAAATCTGGCCAATAACAGGGTCTGATATGCAATATTTGACCCTCAACAAAGGGCACCCTTCTCCTTCTTCAAAGGGTCGAAAGAAACTACCATCCATCGTCTTCTTCGTCTTCTTTTAAAAAAAATAAAAATAAATAAAAAATAAAAATTATGCAACAACATATCAAGAGAGGCATCTCAACTGATGATGCTTGGAACTCTCATGAGCAACACTTGCTCATGATGAACACTTGCTCATGATGGACATCATCAAGTGGTTGGGTCATGTGGACAAGCATAGTAAATACCCTATTGGGGAATTTTTGGAAGGCTCCAAATGACTTCATTTTCAACAAGAAGCAACCAAACACAACTTGAATTATGCACATAATTTGTGGCGCCGTTAATAGGCGGCTGTTGTCCCTCTTAGAAAGCCTTGGCAAACCCTATTAACACCTACATCATATATGTACTAAAAAAAATATAATTCTCCAATCTCCATGCATAAATAATGAAGTTTATAAGCGATAATGTGTACTAGTGTTTACGATTGATCCGACCGCATTAGATCTAGCAACTTAGATGATGGCATGTGGCAATGAGATCTCGACAAGAGACAAACATGAGATCTTTTCGGTTACTTTGATGGTCAAATTTGATCAGAATCTGAAAAAGTCATGAGTAACCCAAAAAAAGTAAATCCAACTGGCTATTTCCATGGAAAGTGTTTCACGTATCACGCTCACGGGGCAAAGTCAACTACTTACCATAGTGACATCATAATTGACAATAAATATTGACTGAAATATAATCATGGCTAGTGATGGATCTGGCTAACACACTATAGCATCGTAAATAAGAAACCCTTATGGCCAAAATCATTACGAAGTAACGTAACAACAATGCCAAGTTGGCCAATTTTCACAGCGCATAACACACGTTTGAGCAAATAAGTGGATAACAATAAGCTATGTGTGACGTTACAAGAAGAACTCCCATTCCTATAGTAGGAGCAAGACATGCATGCCAACCTATGATAAATGAATAACTCACGTGGCATTGCATAATAAGCAACAACTGTCTATGAGCCCATATGATTATTTCCACTTTAACAAACGCAAGGAGTGGCTACAAAAATCTCTCTCCAACTATCACCTAAGATTTCTATAAATAAGAGGAAGATCAAAAAACTCTGGGTTCTCGCCAACCCAATACAACACTACTTATCCCAGTCCAGCTTTTATCTTAGCTTAGCTTAGTGTAATCCAATCCATCTATACAGCTAAGTTGGACCAACTCTAACTTAGAAGTAGTGTAATCTAGTTCGTCTATGCTTTTATGTTGGACCGACTTAGCTTATGAGTAGTGTAATTCCTTTCGTCTATGCCCACATTGTTGGACCAAGGAAGACTTTTTTTAAAAAACTTTTTAGTGTAAGTCCCTTTATCTACTCCCAAGTTGCTAGATCAATGAAGACCTTAGCTTTAGAACATCGCCATCTACGCCACATTCGTTGTATAATCGAAGATTATTTCTCGTTTGTAAGTTTTTATCTTTTGTTACTGCAATTCTATTCTTTCTACTCTCATGATGTTTTAATCGATCAATCTTTACTATCTCAATGAGAAAAAAATTTATTTCGGCTGAAAAGCAAAATAACTAATTAGAATGACAAACCCTCCTGACATGCTTGGGGTCTCTTTATCTATTTTTATGCTTGAGGTTAAAGGCTTTCGGTTTGAATTGAGCCGCATTAGGCTCTGGCACACTCAGCATCACGTATATGTACCAATGATCAAATTTTGAGCCAAACACCACTTTGGCATGCCCAATGGGACTCATGTGTATTGCTTGATCTGATTCTATAATACAATGAGTAGAATGTCTACTAGGCTTTCTCTTAATCCAGAAGACCACGGGATACCATATTTACAGGAAGAAATTCCTGTGGAGGTTGAGCCCTAACTTCCTAGTCCCTCGGAGCCCACTCCCATGGAAGCATGATCATCTTCCTTGAGTAATACCATTGAGAGTGTTACAAGCACTTTATACAATGTACAAGCTAGCCTGCAACAACTTTTCGAACAAGGAAGGATCCAAACTGAACAAGCATATGACTTTAGGCCGAGCAAGCAAGAATACAGGTCAATAATCTCAACATGCTTATGGGCCTTTTGTTTGAGAGGTTTTTTGAAGGTCAGCTTGACGGCATGGATTCCTATCCTCAACTAAATCCCTTGCAAGATCAACTAATATCTCCTTAGCCGAGAATTAATCAGTTGGATTAATATCAATTTGGCCAAAACTTGCCACATCCGGTCGGCATCAAGAGAAACGACTACAATGGCCGATCTTATGGCCAATACCACAAAAGGCACCAAATTATGGAGCCCTTTGGGGGCACTTTGTCCCAGGGACCGAACCGCTTGGGGGGCAACCTCTTGTCCCTCCGGTTCTTCAAAAGGTTAAACTAGTTCCTCCGTGGTCAACCTAGCCGTTCAGGAACATCGAGCACTAAACATCAGACACCCACTCATGTCCCTCGGATGAGTCGTGAATATTTGATCAACTTAATCTAGGAGGACATGGGTCATTAGCAAAGTGCGTAAATTGACCAAACTTACGAAAACCCTATCCAAACTAGGTAGATTGTCACTATGAACTTCCAAGAAGCTATAGACCTCCTAAGTTTACCTTGTTCTTAAGGAAGTGTGGTCAATCAACCATCAAACATGTCGATCGATTCACTATTCAGTGTGGTGAAGTTTCAAACGATGACTTTTTGAAACTCGAGACTTTTAAAAGAATCTTTGACTGATACGACCGTCACATGGTACATCAACTTACCACCTAATTCTATTAACACATGGCTGAAAATGGAAGAAAGATTCTATGCGCAATATTTTCTAAATTGAGCCAGAGGTGTCTATGGCCGACCTATCCAGTCTAAGACAATTATTGGGAGAAACGGCCTACAAGTACATTCCTTACTTCAAAAAGGCGAGGAACTTGTACTTAGTCACTATGAATGAGGCTGAATTCGTTAAACTGGCCTAGGACGACTTAGACATTGAACTCATAAAGAAATTCGAGGGCATGGAGCTTGAAGACCTATTCGATTTATCCACCTGAATAACTCGTTATGAATGGCTCCTTAGAGAGGAAAGCCAACGAAAGAATTCCTCATTAGGGACCTACTATCAAGACCCCAACTTTGAGTTGTATATGGGAGAAGTCGTGGTTAGAAAGCCATTCATCTGCCAATCTTTGATCAAGAAGGAAATGGCCACTCCTTTCTGCCATAATATGAGGATAAGTATTCAAGTTGGTAAACAATACTCTTTTAACATACCTGGTGCCAACCAAATCTTCTACCATCTCTTGGAAGGGAATTTCATTAAGGTTCTTGCAAACTAAAGAATCTCATCGAGCCAAAAAGCTTAACAAGATAGACTGTTGTAAATGGCATGGTACTTGTTCTTTTTTCACGATAAATTGTGCGATTTTCAAGAATGTGATCTAAGAAAATATTCATAAAGGATTACTAAAGTTTCTTAAGAATGAGAAGGAGAAGGAGACTATGGTGGTCGACATTGACCCATTTCCAAATATAACCAAAGTGAACATCGCCTGTCACGCCCCAGACTCGGTGACCAGGCTCACAAGAATCCCGATTGTCGATTCTGGTGCCAATAGTCTCCGTAGTACCTCATTCTCGGCTCCTGACACCCATTCACCAGGTTCCGATCCTGGGATCTTACAAAGTGGATTTCTATAACATAAATCTGATCCATAAAGAGCATACCCAAGATCATAACATCGTAACCACAGATAATAACTATAGGAACACCATTACAAAATCCACTAAGAATTTAAACTTTTACAAGATACATGGCTCAAAATGGAAATACAAGAACTATATAAGAGCAATCTCCAAAAGGTCCACGACACGCTCCACGCTCCTGCCTTGCTACTGCTGCTGCCTAGAATCACCTGCACGCATCAATCGTGCATAAGCTTATAGAAAGCTTAGAGGGCGGTGTAAGTGTGTATAATACCAGTGTCAGAAATGCAATATCAGAGTATGCAGAAATGCGGCAAGAACCATGAATACTATCAATGTTGTCAGCCGTACCAAGGCTATGCTATACCAAGCAGGAATGTTACAAGTCGTCACAAGGCTATGCAATGCGACATATGAGTACTGGGCGCCATACCAAGGCGATGCAACAAGAGGCCTACATAGCCAATGTTATATGCAAGGTGCAATGCAATCATGCCAGTCCTCATCGCAAGTACACATATCAATATAGTTCCACTCTAGAGAATCCACTGGGGTCAAATACACTACCTGCCGACTGCCGCTCTCCTAGCCGCACAACCTAGCGAGCGTAAGAGACCTCACTACCACCTGTGGACAGCCAATCACCAACAAGGCTCGACGGTAGCAGACCCATTCACGAGTTGGTCAAACTCAACTTAGCTATTGCCCCCTCACTCAGGTGGGTAAGGCCACACCCCATCCCAACCGACCATGCTACAGTGGGAGACGCGGCCTAAATGTAAAGGCACTCGAGCGCTCATGTTTTTCACTCGGTCTCGGCGTTGGAGCATCTCCTGGTACCATGAAGGTTTAGGGACTTTCACCCAAGGACATCCTAAGTGACCTAAATGCTCAAATAACATTTTTGGTGTCCAACTTTGGCCATCCACGATATACCTGTGGAGGCTACGACCCTCATGAAGCCAGAGTGAATATCAACCGTGCTATGCAATGCCAGTTGCATGAATCACACAAATCAGCCATGCATCAGACCCGCACATACAACACGCTCAAGAGGGGCAACTCCATCACTCAGGGAGTCCCATAACAACCTGCCTAATGGCATAAACCATGACCAATCACATCTCAACCAAGCACACATATGATGCACATGGGAATGGGTCATGAGATAACTAAGTATACCATGCATTGATGATGTACTCTCCTCATAATAAATAGGTTTAGGTACTTAGACAATTTCCATGGAGAGAATGAACACAACCTCTAGTGGACACCCAATAGCCTGGGGTAGCCCACGAGACTAGATAGATAATGCCATGGGCCTAAATTATGAGATTGGGCCTAGTAAGGGTCTATGGTGGACATTTAACCACCTATAGATGAGACTGGGCCTAATCAAGGGCTTAGAGGGGTACATAAATGTGGACATTCAACCACCATTGTCCCCTAAAGGAGGCCCAATAACAATCTACCAAGAAGCAAGGCCCGTGGCCCTGAGTACAACTATAGAAACGAAATGGGCAGCTATACATATAACTTACATCACAAGATGGGCCTCAAAAAAATGGCCCAAGGCCTACGTACATTACATGGGTCCAAAGGGCAATTCATGGCTCAACAACATGCAACAACATGGGCCCATAGGGGAGGTTATGGCACAAGAATAATGCCACCAAAACCATGCATTATGTTGGACTTAGTGGGTAGCCCATAAACCCAAATACATAGGCAAGGATTATATCCAAGTTGGGCCAAATGGGTCTTACAACATCAGCCCAAAAACTGGTTAATTAAATGGGCAATCAAGGGCCCAACCACATCCATACCTCAGCCCAACCAGCCCAGCATAACGGTGGAAGCAGCCCATAAGTACAACTGGGCCAAGCTTGGATGTCCCAGCCCATCTGGGCCTACAGGATGTCCCAAAAATTTGGCCTACAAAGGCCCTCAAAATCAACTCATAAGTGGGCCTCACAAGGCACTATTTAAGCCTAAAAACCAGAGGTTTACAAGCATGGTATGAACACATAACACCCTCAGCCTGGTGGGCCTCTAAAACCCAAAACAAACAACTATGTACAACAATTTTCTAGGTCCTTGCTGAAATTTCAGCCCACCCACTTCTTAGGCCTGCTACGGTCCAGAAATTGGTAAACATGAAGTGAAAATAAATCCCAGGGTGGCCAACAATATACACAGGGGGCCCCACCAGATGGAGAGTGGTTATACAACACACAAATCAAGTGGGCCTACTGCTGGACTGTAAGTCCAACAGGTTCGATGACATCGAACTTCGAAAAAGTATTCAAATCTCGATGACATCGAACTAGATTCGATGACATCAAATAAGGTTTAAAAAACGTCCAGCAAGGTTTGAAGATAAATCATGCAGAAATTCGAGGAATCGAACCAGATTCAATGACATCGAGATTCAAACCTCGATGACATCGAATGCAGTCAGAATCTGACAATTATATTACCGTTGGACTTTTTGCCTATATAAACAGAAGCTTGCCTCTAGTAATAGATATTGAGAAAAAGAGAGAGTTTCAAGGAGGTAAATTCTTACCTACCATCATTAACCTTTTTTGATGGAAGTTCATTCCCCAATCCCTTCCTATTCATTGAATACTCTATAGATTGGATTGGAGAATGAACTTCAGCATTCAAGGATTCTCTAGCAACCTCTTAATGGCAAATCTTTAGGCTGGAATCTCTTGAATGCACAAACCCTGGAATTACTCCGTCTCTTAATGATTCATATTTAATAGAGTAGATTGCACCATTAAAACCTTGGCCCAACCCCGGCAACTTATATTGGAGCATCTTTAAGAGTTTTATTTCAAGGAACTGAAGAGTCTCTGTCATTAAGGGAGATCGTCTTCATCATGTGCTAAACGGGGCTCATCTGCTTTCAAGTAAAGTCTAAGAGTCCACAGACCCTGAGGATCCTTCTTTGTGTAGGATTGATTCCTTAGGTTGTGTGTTACAAATCATTAAGACCTTTTACAGGCCTCCAACGGGAGAATACGTATAGAGTCCTTGTGTAGGACCTATTGTGACTCATGTAGGCACTGGGTGCCTTGTGTAGGCATTGATTGAGTGTCTTGTGTAGACACATCTGATTGCCTTGTATAAGCATGATTGGTTGTCTTGTGTAGACACTATTGGTTACCTTGTGTAGGCACTGATTGCCTTGTGTAGGCATGTTTGAGTCCTTGTGTAGGACGAGTTACCTTGTGTAGGCTTCCTTAGGAACCTTGTGTAGGTCCTAATGTCAACCATGTGTAGGTTGTAATGGTTTGAGGTAAACCTGATTTAAAACCTCTGTTAGTGAAATCCGGTACACTCAAGGGTTGAGTGCGTTCACCGAGAGTGGAGTAGGCACATAGCCGAACTACTATATACAATTGTGTTTGGGATTGCTATTTGAGTACTCATTTAATCATGTTTATCTTGAATGCTTAAAGTGATGCATGTGAATGGTTAAAATTAATATGAATCACATCCCACACACTCATACATTCTACATAGACTAATTGCCTTATTGAACTATCTTAAGTAGTTTATTGTTTGGATCATCTACTTGGCTTGGAAGCCTGTAGAGTTAAGATTGTCACATCTTGATTAATTGCATATTAGATCAAGACTGAGGAATTTGGATTTTAAATAGGCATGAATTTAATAAGGTCCTATTCACCCCCCTCTAGGACACTTTGACCTATTCCATACTTCTACTATAGCAGTCTAAACCTCAATTTCACATACCTTAGTGTATGAACATTGCCCCAAATGTACCTCTCTTGTACATTCAAGGTTGGTCAACCCGTGCGAGTGGGTGACCAGCCTGCCGACAAAAAATAGAAATCTTACATAATCTCATGGAAAATGTTGATGATCTACTTACCTAGTTTATATTAGTATTCAATACTGAATAAATGGAATGTGTTATTCATTAATGAAAGATTAAAGGTAATAAATACAAGCATATCACTCAAGCTTTCCTCAATCCCATCTGCATGATGTGAACCTGAAATAGATATCTGGCTATAGGTTTCGTCATGGGATCAACCATCATTTCCTTAGTAGAAATGTAGCTGAGGGCGACATTCTTATCTCTCACTTGATCATGGACGTAATGATACTTGATCTCACTATGCTTGGACTTCTGGTGGTGTTTAGGGTCCTTTGCCAAGTCAATGGCAGAAGTATTGTCTATCTTCAGCGATATAGGCTGACGAACGCTCGGTACAACACCCAAACGTAGTAAAAATCTGCAAACCCATATACACTCCTGAACTGCAGCACAACATGCAATGTACTCGGCCTCCATAGATGAAAGAGTTGTGGGTGTCTGTTTCTTAGCTCCCCCTCCGAGTAAGAAGACATCCTGAAGTAGACTTTCCCTCGTCGGCGTCATTACCCCAAGCAGCATCAGAATATCCTTTGAGCTCGAGGCTCATGCCTTCATAACACAACATCAGGTCTTCTGTTCATCTGAGGTAGCAGAATATACATTTGACGGCTTTCCAATGAAACTATCCCGGGTTACTCTGATAACGGCTGACTATACGAACAACATAGATAATATCCGATCTGGTGCAAAGCATAGCATACATTAAGCTCCATACTGTGCTTGCATAAGGCACTGAGGACATGACCAATTTCTCAGCTTCAGTCTGGGGACAGGATTTTCTGTCTAACTTGGTAGCTTTATCCATAGGGGTTTCAATAGCTTTTAACTTTTTCATCATGAACCGCTCTAAGATCTTTTGTATATAGGTAGCTTAAGACAAGCCTAAAAATTTCTTAGGGTGATCCCTAATGATTTTTACCCCAAGAATAAAGTTGGCTTCACCGAGATTTTTCATCTCAAAGTTCGAATAAAGCCAATCTTTAATCAATATCAACAATCTCATGTCATCACCAGCTAGCAAGATATCGTCTACAGATAGAGATAGTATTAGAAAAGATCTTCCAGACCATTTCATGTATGCACAATGATCTTCTTCACTCATTGTAAATACAAAAGTAGTGTGGCTAAGTGGAACCTCATGTACCACTGTCTTGAAAATTGCTTCAACCCATAGATAGATTTCAACAACTTACAGACTTTCTTTGGATGCTTTTTGTCCACATAACCCATGGGCTGCTGCATGTATATCTCTTCATCTAAGTCACCATTTAATAATGCGGTCTTTACATCCACATGATATAACTCTAAGTTTAAACTTGCAACAATGAACAAGATCATGCAGATTGAGAAGAACTTTGCGACAGGTGAAAAAGTCTCCTCGTAATCAATGCCTTCTTTTTATATGAAACCTTTAGCAACTAATCATGCTTTGTACTTGTCCACTATACCATCTGCTTTCCGTTCGATCTTTAGTACCCACTTATTACCTATCGTTTTGCGATTGGAAGACAGATCAACAAGTTCCCAGACTTTATTCTTCTCCATGGAAGCGATCTCTTCGTCCATAGCAGTCACCCAATCGGCCGAGTTAGAAGATAATAATGCATCCTAATACGAATCAGGTTCATCATCATCATCAACCGCAACGCAAGAGAATGTCTGCCCCTCTATATCGAAGTATCTTCGGGGAATCAATTCTCTTTCGCTTCAACGTAACTTAGGAGCCTGTTAAGATGTTCTCTCACTGTCCTGACGAACTATAGGAGCATCGTTACTTTGAGAAGCAGAACTCCCACTCTCCTAAGATTCATCGGGTATTTCAAAAAGTTCTATTGGAACTTTTTGTTTCATTCAGCTGGGGTATCTATCTTCGACGAAGGTCACGTCCCGAGATTCTATCTCAATCCATCATCCATGGTTCTCATAAAATAAAACGTATCCCTTTAAATGCATAGGGTACCTTATGAACATGCATTCAATGGTTTTACCATCAAGTTTACTTGTATGTGGAGTAGGTAGCAAAACATATCCCAAGGATCCCCAAGGGCGAGGTTGGCTAGAGAAGGAATCCTCCCAGGCCACATTCCATATGGGGTCTTAAGAATGGATTTGGATGAGACTCTATTAAGGACGTAGACGGCTGTTAACAGTGCGTCTCCCTAGAATGTGGTAAAGAGATTGGCTTGTGACATCATCGATCTAACTATGTCCAATAGTGTCCTATTCCTTCTCTCTGCAATGCCATTTTGTTGTGGAGTGTAAGTCATTGTGTACTACCGAATAATACCAACATTTTCAAATATGATTTGAATGTTTCAGATGTATACTCGCCACCTCTATCAGATCAAAGGATTTTAATCTTTTTCTCAAGCTGATTTTCCACCTCAGTTTATATTTAAGAAAACAATCAAAAGCCTCAGATTTGTGTGAGATGAAATTAGAGCTGGGCATTGAACCGAGTCGAATTGGATTCAGCCCAACTCGACTAGGTCCGAGTTCTACATGGCCTGACTCGAACTTGATCAGAACCAGGACCGAATCTGGGTCCTCTGATCCAATCCGATCCTAAACCCTGCTGACCTGGACCGATCCGAGTCCAACTCGGTCAGGAAAATCGAGTCAGATCGGATTGGCCCAAGTTCTGATCGGGTTTTTTTTTCCCCTTATGTAAAGCTGTAGTAACGCACCTGAAGTTGGAATTGAAGGTTATGGAACATGAGATACATCCCATTATTTGCTACTTACAGATTTTCAGGAACTTGAGATGTCAGAAATGCACCTGAAGTCCCAATTGAAGGTTATGGAAAGAAAAACTGATAATATGCTTGCCTTCTTCACAAAGATTCTCAGAGTTTTTTAAGGCAGAAAAAAATAACTAAGAAAATTAATACTTACAAATGCAAGCTTAAAACAGAGAACAGAGAAAAACATCTAGCTAACAATTGCTCAGCCTTTTTCTGCCACCTCCTTCACGAGTAGGACTATTCGACCATAATCGGGTTCATCTTCTTTTAATGACTCTGCAATTCCATCCCAAAAGGCCTTCTCCATTGTCTCTTTAATTTTTGCCTGCAATGTGGGAAACAAGTATATCAATTGCAACAATCTTCTTTTCTTTTGTTCTTTATTTCTCGGATGATTTTCCCACAGAGAAGAAAAGGAAAAACAAGATCAAGATGTTTTCTTATGCCTGGCAAAAATGAAACATCAAATTTACTCACTAACCTGGATAACAGTCTGATCTTCATTGTTGACGACAAAGCTATCAGCAAATGCACGAGGACCAACATGGAGAATTTCATTAACAAGCAGTTCATTCTCAGTGACTAAATTCTCACTTGTAGAAGAACTCGGCCGAGCATTTAAAGTTCCGGAAGCAGCTGAAGCGACTTTGGATGAGGATGGGGCATCGTTAAACAAGGAGCGAACTACACGGTGTGAGCTCTGAATGCCTTCAACAGGACTCCTTTACTCTAAGACTGGAATAGAAGGCTCAGCTGAAGAACTGAGTGTTGAAGATGAAATATGAGCAATTGGTGGCACTGTCGAGCTACCATTCTCCTTTGCTTCAAAGTATTTTGACCGCGTATCCGAGAGCGCACATTCCATCCGTTCAATGCTAGCACTACCACTCAGATGTTGCACTTTCTCCCGCAGAAGTTCCTAATCTTCCAAAACCTAAGCATCATGAAACATAAGAAACCATCAAAGCATTGATCATATATTGATCAACAAGTAGCCATCAAAACTACTCCACAAAGAGAAAACATCATTTAAGCTTAAAACTTCAGCTCTTCATCAACCACAACCTTCACCACAGAACCCACCTTTTGAAATTACTTTCGGCAAACAATTGCTCAGCCCCAAAGGCTTTCTGCAACCATGATCCATGCATTGCCAGGAAGCATTATACCATAGTATTGTGGTAGAGCATGGTCGATTCAAACACAAAGGAGGAGACTGGCGCCGGGCAACGGGCAGGCAGCAGAACAGGTGTTGAAGAAGAAGAGAAGACTGGAGAGGACAAAGATCGTCCGTCGGGTAACGATCGTCTGTCGGGCAGCGATCGTCCATCGTTCGAGTTGGGTTAGGCCGTTAGGGTAAGAAAAGAGGGGAAAGGGAGAGTCACTGTAAAAACGGGTAGGGTAGAAAAGAGGGAAAATGGAAAGTTAGGGTAAAATAAAAATAAAATTTTAATTTATACTGCCCGCTCACCCGCTCGGTTCGGATCTGTTATGTTCGGATTGGGTATCCGGGTCGGGTCGGTCCGGACAAAGGTCTATCCGAACTCGACCCGAAAAAAAACGGATATGAAAATCCAAACCCGATCAGGCCTGATCTTGGCCGTCGGTTCTGTTTGGAACGGGCCGGATCGGGTCGATCGGGTCGGATCCGGCGGATCGGGTAAGAAATGCCCACCTCTAGATGAAATACACATACCAATTGCACGAGTAATCGTCAATGAAAGTTACAAAGTATTGACATCCATTTCTAGCATGTACATTAAGGGGTCCACAAATATCTGAATGGATTAACTCTAGTGGGCCCTTGGACCTAGCCGCTTTAGGAAATAGTTTCTTCGAAGTCTTCTCGAACACACAATGTTCACAAAATGACAAATCAATTTTGGATAAGGAATCTAATAGATCAGAACGAATTAGTCTTGTCATACAATCCCTTCCAATGTGACCTAACCTCGCGTGCCATTTTAGAAATTCAAATACTACAGTTTCATTCAACATAACAGATAAAGCAAGAGGTGTATTATCACTATCTATGTGCAGAATAAATAAATCTGAAATTAAATTTTTCCATGCAAAGATAAGGTTATTTAGTCTTAAAAAAACTCGTGTCCCGAAAAAACGAATATCAAAATCATCAAATAATAACCTAGAAACAGAAATTAAATTCCGACGCATGCCCGGTGCATAAAGAGTATCACGGAGGATTATTGTTCGCCCTATGCGCGTACGGAGATGGTAAACGCCAATCCCTAGCACGTCTTCGACGACATTATTTCCCATATACACCTTATAACTTCCCTTGGCTACAAGTCGAAATTCCTCGAATCCTCGATGACTTCATGTCACGTGCTTTGTTGTGCCTAAATCCAAAATCCACTCGTCAGATAAAGTATCAACGGAAAGGATTTCAGAACAAATGCCTACATACAAAGTATATGGTGACTTAGGAATTACCGTCTTTTTATGGGCACATTGCCGGGCATAATGACCGGAATTTTCACAGACGAAGCAGATTATGTTAGTCTTTTTCTGCTTCTTCTTTCCATTCCCCTTCTTGAGATTTGGAGAAGGTGTTGCGGACATCTGTTCTTGGTTATGCTTTTTTGCCTTCTTATGAGCTTTGAACTGTTTCTTGTTAACTTTTTGCTTATGGGTATCTGCTGTAAAGGCCTTGACCGAACCTGGCTGAATTGCATTCATTTCAAGCTCTCGTACCAAATGGCCATAAAAGTCTCTGAACATAGTGATAGAATCAGTATAGTTCAGAATTCTTTTGATTGGGGCCCAAGATTCAGGCAAGGAACGGTACATTGCTATTATCTTTTGATTTTCAGTCAATTTACACCCAACATTCCTAAGGACACCTATCATCTGCTCCATCTTACAGAATGATCTTTGATGGGGCAGCCGACTGGCATCCTATACTCCTAGAATTCTAATTCCGTTGCCCGAACTTTTGCATCTGACTTCTGCATATAGGCATTTGTCAGTGCTTCCCAGATTCCTTTAGCAGTGTCATGCGCTTCATACGTTGGTATGAGTTCTTTGTGTATAGTGCTAATTAGGATATTATGGGCAGAACGATTCTGTTTACGCCACTTATCGTAGCCCTATGTTCTCCTGAATTTCCGTTCTCAGCCAATATAGGTTCCTCTGGAACCTCATCCAGTGTATGCGATATGTCGTCCTCGTCTAGAAGGCTTCGCACTGCGTGGGACTAATCTTCGTAGTTGTTACCATCGAATTGTTGTCCTTTGAGCTGTTCAGCGATTAATGCTTTGGAGGTCATCTCTACATTGCATCAAGTATCACTACTTAGTTATGATCTAAGGTATTGACACCAATTACCAACATTTTTACGTGTTATTCAAAATTTCAAGGTATAAAAGTAGTCAACACATCTTAATGAGATCTAAAAGTCCACATACCCGAAAGAGCGGTGTAGATCAATCAAGTTCTCTTTCTAAGATGAATTTGATGCTTTCATAAGAATATATTTGTATAACGTGCAACCTTTCATTACAGGTTGCATGCATCATTTGGTGGAGGAGAATTAACTATCATTAAGATTATGCACAACCTTTATATATATGGAGCATTCTAGCACTAAGTTTTCTATTTTCCAATGAAAAAAAAAAGGCTTAGATCTAATCACATTAAGCCTAATTATATCACACATATAAATATTATTATCATATTTAAAAATGAAGTGCTTAGCCATAAAGAGAGTTCTCTCAACACCAGTGATCATGACCATTAGTGATGTATTCGATCATTATCGTTAATGATCATTGTTAATGATGGATCCTATCATCAACAGTGATCATCGTGGTTGATGATCGTTTCGATTACTAATGATCTCTTGATCAACAGTGAATAGAATGATATAAAGGAAACCACATTCACACGCATGTATATGTATATGTAATAATCAAGAAATATGTGAAATATACATTCTGCTTGTCTAACAAAAATAACTTATGGCTAACCTTAAATGATTACTTTCATGATATTAGTATATGTTCACTCCCCAAGTATAGGGTTGTGATGTAGTAATAAAACTCGGTAAGACCGAGGTCGAATCCACAGGGACTGAAACCTGTACGTGATCTGAAACCAACTAGAACTAGAACTAGACCAAGATGAAATCTAAATCAATTATAATTTGAGGAATAATAGTGAAATAATTAACTAAACTTAAGAGAATTCAGAGGAAGAAACTAGGGATTCAGAGGATCCACTTGTAGAGATCAGGGAGAACTCTGCCTACTTTATTGAAATTAAACTGAACTTACTTGATGCAGTTTCAAGAGATGAAAGGTATATGAATTAGAATGGATTCCATCACCAAACCATGCCCAGGAGACAAAGTAAACAACAGAATTAAACTAATTACCAACCAATCAACAATGTATGAAGGTTAGGAAGGGTACCGTCATCCGACCATGCCATAAAACCTCCCCATCACGCTACAAGCTTCACCTCTTAGCCCTAGCTAAGAGGTTAGCCCGACATGATCGGTCTAGATCTCTCAAAGAAAGAAAAAAAATAAAACAAACAGAAAAAAAAACTAAACTACTCTTCTCAACCGCCTGCTTCCACGTCCAGCCCAAGCCTCCACGTCCAGCCTCGAGCCAAAAAACTCCCGTTCTCCTTCTCTTTTTCTTCTTTTATAGGCTGGGACGGTCGGCTGGAGTCCCTGCAAGACTTCAATCGGAAGGCTTTACGCAGCTGGCGATGCATGTTGTAGTCTCAGCCGGACACAGCTGGCATCACACATTGTAGTCGCAACCGGAAGACATGGCCTAACAACTACTTTCCTCTCTTCTTTCCGAAAGATCGACGTACCTTGGGGCGTTTTTGGAGTAGATACACGATGGACGGATCGGATCATCGATCCGATCAAAGATAGCGGCCCACAAACGCCTGGAAATTCCACTTTTCACGGGCGTGCGAAGGCTTCCGCACGAGGCTGCGCTGACGAAGCTAGTGGGGTCCATTTCGATGTATCTTGGAGAAATCCAAGCCGTCCATTGGATCGACGTCAAAAAACCAGGTGGGAATGACTGGTTTCAGATCAAATTCGGTGTGGCCCATGGAGTTTTTCGTTGTTCCGTCCATTCCTCCTGCGTTGAACAAACAAGAACTCATCCTCGTTGTTTCATCTCGTTTCGTCACCTAGGGCTTGGGAATACGGACCCTGGGATTCTAATGACCGGTCCAGATTAGTCATCCGGACCATGATGGTGGCCCACGAAGATTGCCCGCAAGTCTCTGTTTGCGGCCGAAAACGGCTCTTGCCGTTTCTGTGAAAGAGAAGTCGGTCAACAGCTGTTTGACCGGAACTCTTAATACGGTGTGTTGCAGCCGTGCACTACACTGTGTACATGCTGGTCTTCTGTGGGTCCATTGTGATGAATATGAAGAATCCAATCCGACCATCTGTACTGTTATCTCATTTAACGCGTTGATACTCATTTTTAAGCATATCCAGATAGCAGGTGGGCCCCAGACTGACGATTAGTGGACTGATCTGACTGTTGGGCCACTTCCTTAACGATCCAACGGCTGAAATTTGACGTGTACGGTTAATTTATGGTTCTCAGCCCATGGATGAAGTTTTGAGCCGAACGGATGGTGGAAACTCTGTAATCTTGCATTCTGGATGATTTTTAGGTCACTTGAGCTTCAGTTTCTTAATCTTCTCGGATCTCTGACGTGTAAATCCACTGATCTTGGTCCCCTGGAGTCCGTCCCTTGCTCTGGTGACTTTTGGAGCGTCAAATCCACGCTTTTAATACCCAATTTCAGTTTAAGCTCCTAAATACATCCTACATCGAAAACACGATTAAATTGAGCCGTTAATCAGTACTATGTTCGTAAATTTAGGCAATAAATAGGGTCTGATATGCAATATTTGACCCTTAACACAACCCCCAACCAGCATTTTACTAGTCCCGAGCAAAATATGCGAAAAATAAGTTGAGAATTACAGGGCAGTTTCTATGCAACCGAGTGATATTTTTGAAGAACGATTCAGATATGAGAAATCTAAGATTCATGAATGTTGATTATCAATTTCTCTTGGCCTCTCATGCACGATGAATTTCATAATCAAGTTCAAATATTAATCCATAAACTAGAATAATTCTAAACATTGAGTTCCATGGGTGTATAGTGAAATCTCGGCCTATCATCATTAAGAGATCAAATTGTCGATTTCATGATATCATTGGTAACCAACAGGAGTACTCAGGACAACCACCTAAACTAAAACTTGCCTTTTAGATCATCTTTTCGTTCTATTAGCCTTTGATTTCCTTTATAAACAGTAGCGCCAAGGAGTGGAATCAAATCCTCACCTATAGTGAGCAAACCTTTGGTGAAAACTTGTCGCCTAACTCTTTTCTCATGTCAACCATGGGGAATCGAATCTTCATCTATAGGGAGCAAACCTATGATGACGATTATGCGACTTACTCTTTCAATTCTTTTTTATAAACTGATGCTGAAATTTTTGTTTTTCTGGCTGGTTCCTTTCATGCTCAGTGATTACCAAATTAATCCTTCAGTTTCAACTGAAATCTTAATGTGTAAGCGAGATGTGACATGTGAAATCATGACTCAATCAATGTTTAAAACCTCTAACCATGGAATAACAATTTAAATTTAACTGTGAAATCTAACCGATAACTGAACTGATAATTGAATCCAAGAGTCATGAATTACCAACATTACGTATCTTGAAATTCTAAATCCAAGATAGTCGTCAAAATCACTTCAAATTCACAAGAATTTCCAGAAAAAATTTTAAAATTTTCACAAATTTTGCTTAGGACCAAGAAAACACTGATTAGGAAACCTAATCTCCCACCCCCAACCTAAAATCTACATTGTCCACAATGTAAAAGATATGAGCATGGAATGCACATGGGACAACAAAAGTAAATATGAAGTGATGGGAAGATAGTACCTGGATGATGAATCGTGAGAGACTTTCCAAGAGATCGCAGCATGGAATCCAATCAGCACGAGAGAGAAAGCAACACAAAACTAACAAAAAAAATAAAATCCTACCTATACCACTTTCGCAGGTGCTCTCGATTGCATTTAGCGTACGCAACAAGCCTTTAAACCCCTAGGTTGCCCCTAGTGGACGAGTTGTAGTCTCGTGAGGGTTTGCAGTAATGTTACCCACAAACATTGAACTAACTAACTAGGAAAATTAAATGGAATGAAAAGCTGGGTTGCCTCCCAGGAGCGTTAAGTTTACTGTTTATCCTAAAACAGCATAAAGGAAACTACCCTAGTCCTAAGAAAGCAGGGAAAAACTACTCAGTCATGCCGCAAGGTTCCTCTTCTGGCCAGTATCGTGATAAATTTCTCAGTAGGTTTCTTAACAGGATCATCCAAAAGCCCTTTTTGCAATAGGCTTGGATGCCCTGGAGCATGACATTCCAGAGAAACTTATGTACCTCATCAAAAATTTGTCGTTGATTCGTCTGAGGTATCCAGAGTATATACGATTCACCTGCGACAGAAGAAGTTTCGAAGTTAGTATCCCATGGTGAATCAGAGACTACACATAGATGAAATTCAGAAAAATTCTCAGAAAGTGATGTAGTCTCAACACATTCCGAAGTAGCAGACTTCGGTTTAATTTTCAGCTCCTCCTCCCTTAATGGTAAATAGTGAGGATCTGGGGAGGAAGGGGCTTCAGAGTAGGGGTTCTCTCGGTCAGTGATGACTACCGAGATATTGTCTTGTAACGCATTCACTTTGTCTCTTATCATGGGATCGTTTGAATCTACAAAGTGTGCCCAGCAATTATCAAAAGAGTCGGAAATTTCAACTGAGAGTGACTTATTTTCCTCATTGAAGTCTGTAATGAGATGCTCAAGGACTCCCTCGCCCTTAAAAGTATGTGAAGATATGCTCTCTTGCTCCAGCCCTGCACAGACATATTGAAGATCAATAGGGGAAGCATCGATAGGATCACTTTGTTCATTGAAACTACTCAATCGAGGCGTTGAACTGTCCAACGTGTACAGCTCAGGTGGTGGTCTCAATTGAGTGGTTTCAAATTCCAGAGTCGTAGCGAGCAGCTCGTCCTTCTCCCGAATCACATTATCATTCAATTCAAGAGAGTGGTCCAAACATGTCTCACAGAAGTTGGAAGGGTCGGTTCTAATGAGCTCATCTTCTATTTTTAAATTAGACATGTTAGGTGAGTGGAGTAGCTCAGTATGACCGATCACTTCATGTGCTTCTTGAGCATTGACCTGGACCATACTTGAGATTGATTCCAGGGGAATTTGGGTTGTGCTCTCATGAATCTCATCCCAATACTTCTCAGCTTCCAATTCAGTGCAGTACACACTTGAGATGGGATCACTCTCCTTACATTCTAAATTCGGTTGAGGTTCGAATAAACTAACCTCAACCTCATCATTGAGATCCTGTGTATCATGTAAGGAAAGTGTGTCATCATCACTGTATTTGAAAGACAACCATGTTTCTTCCCCATTCTTATGAACAGTCATTAAGATCGACTCATCGGGAAAGTGAACCATGTGCTCATTAGTACAATTCAACTCTTCATTCCAAATTCCAGAATTCTCTAAAAGCAATTAGGATTGCATTGTATTTCTGGACTGGGTTGCAACTGGGGTGAACTAGCCTTGTTCCTCTTATTGAGGTGCGATTCAATTGCCTCTAATGATTTCATCATTTTCGCAATATGCTGGTTGAATTGTTCTAGATTAAAACATGAATCCTCTTGGATCGCTTCTGGTTGGTTCTCAAAAGTAGGGGATCCAAGAGAATTATCACTATAACATGTTGTTGGTTCATCTTCCCGACATTGATGGTTCCACTGATTAGAGTCATACGGATCATGTGTGGGAGAATCTGATAGTTGGTAATACATATTATCATTCATAATATAATCACGCATTGTTTTCTTTTTCTCAGATGAGTGATAATAATTCTCACTCTCATAGTTATGATAACCCCAACATTCACGTACTGTCTTATTAATCCGTGAGGTGTAATTGTTCTCCTGCATATGATCACGTAAGGACTTCTTAACCGGTGGATCTTTATATTCCGGTCGGTTCTCGATGATAGTTTCAAAATAGTTTTGAGACATTGGTTGATTTCTATCATAATCATCATCCCAATATAGGTTATTCTTCTCAGCATACTGACGTTCCCACTCGTGCATATACATGGTGAAACCCTAAATCTGAGTTTACTCCTAAAATAAAATAAAAATCCTACAGCAGCATGGAAAGTAAAAGGAGGGGAAGTTAGAACGAAGTTACCAGATTAGAAATTCCTATGTTAAGATCCTGCAAAACAAAACAAAAGAAATTAGTTCCTAAAAATAAAAATTTAAAGTTAGAAAATTCTAAGATAGAAAAAAAAAAATTAGTTTCTAAAAAGGAAACCTAGAATAAGAAAATTTCTAAAACTAAAATCTTAATTCTAGAAAAAGAAAAAGTAGAAAAATTAGGAAGGGATTACCAATTTAGAAGTTTCTATGTAAGAATCCTACAAAAGAGGAAACAGGTTAGTTCTAGAAATCAAATAAAAATCTAAAACAAAAGTTAGTAAAATCCTAATCTTAATCTAATTCTAAAACCAACTAATTTCAAATTACGTAGCCGTCAATCCCCGGCAACGGCGCCAAAAACTTGTTCACTCCCCAAGTATAAGGTTGTGATGTAGTAATAAAACTCGGTAAGACCGAAGTCGAATCCACAGGGACTGAAACCTGTACGTGATCTGAAACCAACTAGAACTAGAACTAGACCAAGATGAAATCTAAATCAATTATAATTTGAGGAATAATGGTGAAATAATTAACTAAATTTAAGAGAATTCAGAGGAAGAAACTAGGGATTCAGAGGATCCACTTGTAGAGATCAGGGAGAACTCTGCCTGCTTTATTGAAATTAAACTGAACTTACTTGATGCAGTTTCAAGAGATGAAAGGTATATGAATTAGAATGGATTCCATCACCAAACCATGCCCAGGAGACAAAGTAAACAACAGAATTAAACTAATTACCAACCAATCAACAATGTATGAAGGTTAGGAAGGGTACCGTCATCCGACCATACCATAAAACCTCCCCATCACGCTACAAGCTTCACCTCTTAGCCCTAGCTAAGAGGTTAGCCCGACATGATCGGTCTAGATCTCTCAAAGAAAGAAAAAAAATAAAACAAACAGAAAAAAAACTAAACTACTCTTCTCAACCGCCTGCTTCCACGTCCAGCCCAAGCCTCCACGTCCAGCCTCGAGCCAAAAAACTCCCGTTCTCCTTCTCTTTTTCTTCTTTTATAGGCTGGGACGGTCGGCTGGAGTCCCTGCAAGACTTCAATCGGAAGGCTTTACGCAGCTGGCGATGCATGTTGTAGTCTCAGCCGGACACAGCTGGCATCACACATTGTAGTCGCAACCGGAAGACATGGCCTAACAACTCCTACTTTCCTCTCTTCTTTCCGAAAGATCGACATACCTTGGGGCGTTTTTGGAGTAGATACACGATGGACGGATCGGATCATCGATCCGATCAAAGATAGCGGCCCACAAACGCCTGGAAATTCCACTTTTCACGGGCGTGCGAAGGCTTCCGCACGAGGCTGCGCTGACGAAGCTGGTGGGGTCCATTTCGATGTATCTTGGAGAAATCCAAGCCGTCCATTGGATCGACGTCGAAAAACCAGGTGGGAATGATTGGTTTCGGATCAAATTCGGTGTGGCCCATGGAGTTTTTCGTTGTTCCGTCCATTCCTGCGTTGAACAAACAAGAACTCATCCTCGTTGTTTCATCTCGTTTCGTCACCTAGGGCTTGGGAATACGAACCCTGGGATTCTAATGACCGGTCCAGATTAGTCATCCGGACCATGATGGTGGCCCACGAAGATTGCCCGCAAGTCTCTGTTTGCGGCCGAAAACGGCTCTTGCCGTTTCTGTGAAAGAGAAGTCGGTCAACAGCTGTTTGACCGGAACTCTTAATACGGTGTGTTGCAGCCGTGCACTGCACTGTGTACATGCTGGTCTTCTGTGAGTCCATTGTGATGAATATGAAGAATCCAATCCGACCATCTGTACTGTCATCTCATTTAACGCGTTGATACCCATTTTTAAGCATATCCATATAGCAGGTGGGCCCCAGACTGACGATTAGTGGACTGATCTGACTGTTGGGCCACTTCCTTAACGATCCAACGGCTGAAATTTGACGTGTACGGTTAATTTATGGTTCTCAGCCCATGGATGAAGTTTTGAACCGAACGGATGGTGGAAACTCTGTGATCTTGCATTCTGGATGATTTTTAGATCACTTGAGCTTCAGTTTCTTAATCTTCTCGGATCTCTGGCGTGTAAATCCACTGATCTTGGTCCCCTGGAGTCCGTCCCTTGCTCTGGTGACTTTTGGAGCGTCAAATCCACGCTTTTAATACCCAATTTCAGTTTAAGCTCCTAAATACATCCTGCATCGAAAACACGATTAAATTAAGCCGTTAATTAGTACTATGTTCATAAATTCAGGCAATAAATAGGGTCTGATATGCAATATTTGACCCTTAACAGTATACGATGAATATGTTTTTGGTCAGATGTCTTATCATGAGATTTGGCAATTAATGGATGGACTGGATGTAAGACACCTCACCGTGGGCTCACTGAGTTTGATCGTGACATCCACTCCGTATATCAGGCGAGCCCCTCGATTTTATCACCTGAGGCCAAACATCAGACCCTATATTTTTAATTTGGCTTATCAAAGAGTTAGGAATTTCCACGTGGAAGATTATATGCCAATAGGCAATTCGAATATAGGTCCAGCGATATTAACAGTTTGGATAAGCAAAAACAAGGACGCATTAGTACAAAAGTGGCGTACAATCTGTCCCAGTATTGCTTAAAAAGACTGACAGCCCCAAATCTGATGTGGGGTTTAGATGGAATGAGGCCCACATCAGAGCCACCATGCAAGCCCAGTTCCCAACACTTGGATGGCGCGTATATCAGAGATCCAGGCCGTTCATCAGCTAGTTTACACTCTCAGCATATATTCCATAAGCTATCTCATGGATTTAATTTGACAAATTCTAAAATGATGCCTCAATTCCAATGAGTTAGCAGACCACTCAGGATATATATATATATATATATATATATATATATATATATATATATATATATAGCTCATTTGAACATGAATTGTCATGTGTAGCCCACATCGGTCTTCCAGCATAGATTATTCATAGGGTACGCCCTAGGTAACAGGACATTAATCCCAGATCATTGCATATATGTTTTAATGTACAAAATGAATGGTTGAGATTGTCTGATCGACGTGATTTTTTATTTTAATTTTTTTAGCTATGGCCCACCCCATGAATGCTCAGATACGTGATTGATGTCATCTTGTCAATGTTGAAATTCTAGGTTTCAGTACATGGCCATATCAGACGATAGACAGAGAATCATGCCCATGCCAGAAGATCGTCAGCCCCCACGTGGCCAGCCGTTAGCATTCAAAGGTGCCGTTCGTTTGATAAATCCAATCAATCCAAACTTTCAAGGAGAGGTAAAAGCAAATTCTATTTTTATATCAAGCAGGTACCTTAATCCAAACCGTCCAAATCATCTATAGTAGATCTTTCAGGATTATTCAACCACTCTGCCTTCTGGATGATGAGCCCATGTGTACCACGTGTACATTTATGAGTGGCTGCGTATTAATCATCATACTCCGCCAGAGCATTAAATAACTCCCTGATGAAAATCCAAATTGCCAAGCTGGCCTTGCTGACCAAGAAAGCAATCCAAACTTATATATTAAAATATTTTATCGGTGGGCTCCATTCCCAAGACAGTAATCGTTTTCAAAATAATGATGCTTATCCACAATACACATGGCTCACGTGTTTACAGATCATCCAAATTGTCAGGCGTGTTAGTGTGCACTGTAGACAGCGTGCACGTCCAAGAGTTCAAATTTTACATGTGCACATGCATCCGCCGCACACAGATCTGATACCATTTATGGGTAGGAATCTTGTCCGAAGTAGATTTTCTGGAAGGAATTCTCGCCTTAATATATATATATATATATATATAAGTCACCTTCCGTGATTAAGATAATAAATCAGAGATCCGTCATTGAGTCGCTCTGATATCACTAATAGAAAGTGCGGAAGAGTGAGTTCTCAAGATTTGACGGTCTACACGATATAGAACCTTCATAAAGTTGAAGATGAACGGTCCAGATCTAGCGGTCCGTCTAACCACTACTGGAGCAGATGGGTCTAATCACCCCTCTGATTTTATGGTATAGATGGCCCCGGATTACGATCTATGGCTTAGATCGTCCCAAGGACAAGCTAAACGGACAAATTTCTATATACCATTATTCCTCTTTTTACTCTCGTTATTCCTTAATATCTTTTCACAAGAGAGTCTTATCCTATATATAGGAAAGGATGGGAGTTTGGATGAGACCAGAACTTATCCGGTCTTATCCCTATCTCCCCATCTAAATCCAAATTCAAACTTGAATTTGAAATACATCTTGTTAACGGAAGAGGCCTTTTTTTCTTTTTTTCTTTTTTTTCTTTTACACACGCACACACACCCCACACGCTCACGCTAGTGGAATTTCACCACCTATGGGCACTCGAACCCTTGACCCGGAGTTGAAACTCCTGAGAGTCTACCACCCGAGCAAGAGTACATATGGGACCACCCACTAGTGATTGCTCACCAATGGGCCCCACAGGCCTATGTCCAACACAAAACACTCGCAAGTTACAAGTTCATTAAAGGCCTGTTTGGATACCACTTAATAAGTTACCTTTTCTACTTAGCATTAGATAAGTAACTTATTTGAGATAAGTTTGGCTTAAGATTAATTAAAAAAACTTTTTTACTTAAAGTTACTCAATTACTTTAGCTAAATAAGTATAAACCAATATAATCTACTTAAGGCATAAGTAGCTTAACTTATGATCCAAATGCCCCCTAAATGACCAAGGAATTACACCTCCATTAGTTGTGTTGATATGACCTATGGACATTAGATAATTATGCACTCTCACCTTCACAATATCTAGTTGGACCATTTAAATTGGTCCAACTAGCTGTGCATTAAATGTCAAAATTCTTATTTTCATCCACATGTAATGCACCACATGTGAGGATATGTTATACTGAGTTTTACATAAGTATGTTGGGAATTATGTGTCATAGATCCAACCCGTTTATTAAATAGAGCATGCTAATGAAATTTTATGTACTAAAATTTATTGAATTTTCATCACTACTAGAGCCACACATGTAACTTGAATCTGGACTATTGGAGTAGATTTCTAACAATTCACTTTTCTTGTATATGATATCGTACTATTGATAATAATAACATATTTTTTCTCATATGCTTACAATGGACCCTACCCAATTAACGGACCGGATTTGCAAGATATGTGGCGCATCAC
The DNA here is from genome assembly GCA_021015155.1 of Magnolia officinalis. NCBI lineage: Eukaryota > Viridiplantae > Streptophyta > Magnoliopsida > Magnoliales > Magnoliaceae > Magnolia > Magnolia officinalis. The sequence goes on along the minus strand of JAJHSJ010000002.1, from coordinate 81,645,896 downwards.
CCAAATATATCATATGTATACAGCTTCTATAGTGTCCCCATTATTTTCTTTGTAAACACTCAGCCTCTTCTTTTCTCTCTCATTGTTTAACCTCTTTTTCCTTATTTAATGCTCTCTCATCTAGCCACGGGGTCGGTGCTCCGTGTGCCCCACGATTATGTATGTGTTTCATCCATTCTGTTCATCTGTTTTTACTGATCATTTTAGGGCTTTATACCAAAAATGAGAGGGATATAAATCTCTGGTCCACCGTATTGTTTATTTGACATCCAATCTGTTGATTGGCTAATACAGACACAGATGAAGGGAAAAAAAAAATATCGTCTTGATCCAAAACTTTTATGGCCGCCAAAATGTTTTAATGGTCAACGTTAATTCATCACTGTTTGCTGTAGTGTGGTCCACTTGAGATTGGGATATACCTCATTTTGGTATTATACCATAAAATAATCTAGAAAAATAGACATACGGCATGGATGAAACACATACCTCATGGTATGGCCCACAGAGCACCGACCACTGGCTGGCAGCGACAGGGGAGTAGTCGATCCGTTCGCCAGCATTAACGCTAGCTGATTAGCTAGGGAACTTAGCAACTCTCGCTACTGAAGTGATGTCACGTTCTGTAGGCCCCACCATGATGAATGTGTTGCATCCACATCGTCCATTCATTTGGAAAGATCACTTTATGACATGAGACAAAGAACTAAGCAGATCCAAAGCTCAAATGGATCACACCACAGAAAATAGTGGGTATTGAATGCCTACCCATAAAACACATCTTGAGGTCACATAAGTTTTCGATCAAGCTGATATTTGTGTTTTCCCTTATTCCATGTCCGTGTTAACTTATAAATAGGTTGGATATCAAATAGACACCATAATGGGCCCTATGAAGGTGCTAACGGTGAGTGTCATTCTCCCCACTGTTTTCTGTGGTGGGGTTTACTTGAGCGTTGGATCTACATCATTCTTTGACTCATGCCTTAAAATGATCTCTCCAAATGTATGAACGGTGTGGATACAACACATACATCATGGTGGGCCCCACAGAACGTGTGACATCACTTCAGGATAAGTAGCTAATCGGCAACTGAGGGCCTGTTTGGATTCACGTGTAGTATTGTACTGCAATGTAAAACTGTCCCGTCACGGTATTAGTAACATTGTAGCGCGATAGCATCTGTATTGTGATTACCACTCATATTATTTGGGTTAGAGTACACTTGTATACGTAAACATTGTGGATTTCCAAAGTCAATGTTTGGGAGTGAAGTCTTCTTCCTGCTGCACTAGCTGTAGTCACAAGGACCTTCTACGTTGGACCACCCAGAGAAGAACCACCAGATGGACACTCAGAATTCACTATCCGTACAATCTAGTGGAGGGCACGAACCAATACTGTTCCATGTCCAAACGCACCCGAAAGGGACGCGGATCGCATACTACCCCACCAGGTCTAACTCGGCTTGGCAGGGCTCTAAGGGGCCCACTGTAATGTTTGTGTTTTATCCATGCTGTCCATCTATTTCTCAGATTATTTTAGGATACGATCTCAAAAATGAGGCAGATAATAAATTTCAAGTGGACCACACAATAGGAAAAAGTCGCGATTGGACACACACCGTTGAAAACTTTTCAGGGTCTACATAAGTTTTCGATCAAGCTGATATTTATTTCTTCGCTTAATACATGTCCATGTGACCTTATGAACAGGTTAGATTTAAAATAACCATCACGGTGGGCCCTCGGAAGATTTCAATGGTGGCGTCATTATCACCACTGCTTTAATTAGTGTGGCCCACTTGTACCTTGTATCTGCGTCATTTTTGGGAACAGGATGTAAAAGTATCTTTAAAAACATATGGACGGACTGGATAGATGACATACATTACAGTAGGCCCCACAGATCTCCTGCAAGGACCGAGTCCGTCTTGGCAGGGGTTGTACGCCATCGCGTCCACCTGAAAACTACTTACAAAAAGAAATAATTGTTAAAAAAAGAATCTGTAAAATTTGTTTACGGCAATGCATGCTTTTCAAAATCTAGGCGAGATATGGGATAAAACTTTGAAAACGCATTCAACGTCTCTCGTGGAAATGATGCACACATGTGTAACATCCGATCACATCTTCATGCAATCCACGCATTTTAGATTTCACGTCTCAAAAATCATAAGATGATGCATACTATTACAAAATCATGAGATTAAGAGAAATTCAATGAAATCCAAATTAGATTATCAAATCAATATGAGTCTTTTTAGATGGCATACATACATTAATTTTAGTATCATGAACGGATCAGATATCACATGCGTCTGCTTAATTTGCATGTGTAAATCTACTGCACACACACACAAAGTACAGTCCTGCCAATACACCTAACATTTTTCATTTTTTCAGGCAATTTCTCCTAAATTTGTTCTTCCTCTGGCACGATGAAGTTCCACCATGTGTCTCCGTGTACTGGAGTTCACAGAATGACTTTCAACCAGATCACAACCGTCCATTTTGTGGAATATACTATACAGACGACCTAACTGCACGTACATAACGTATGATTATGACCATCACCATCAGTTGCTGAATTCAAATAAACGAAAGAAAATTAACAGTGGCTCATATTAAATCTAAAAATCAAATATCACATCATCAATGAAATTTATTATGATAAATGATACTATGTACAGTTTAGATCATTCGATCATCTCACCACATGGTCCCCAGTGGATGGTGACGCACACCGGATTCTTAGTCGTGAGAGAGCCAAAACGAAACTCTTCTCTTTGTTATGGCGGTGCAGTGCAATGAAAACACTGCACTACTAGTTGCATTGTACTCTGACAATCAAGACGCGTGGAGTCCGCAAAACAGTTCGGCGACATACTCGGCCAGGTCATGGACCACGTGTTGATAATCCAATTCAAACGTAGTAAAATGTAATTTTTATTAAAATATACAATGTTGTACCATCTGTGCCCAGCATCCAAACACGCCCTTAGTGTTTTGGAAACACATATCTCATATAGAGCTGGGCATATATCAGTCCGGATCGGATCGGATTGGGTCCAACTCGATCCGATCCGAAATCTTAATGGCCTGACCTGAACTCGATCCAATCTGGGACCAATCCGGGTCACCTGACTCTGACCGATCCGAAATGTGCATTGCCTGATCCGATCCAAGTCTAACTTGGTCAGGAAAACTGAGTCGGATCGGATTGGGCACGGTTCAGATCGGTCCATATTTAAATTTTACAGTAAAAATTCCTAAAATTTTCAAACTACATGAATCTACAATCCACAAAATCAGAAACCCTAAAAATTTTAATCTCCATGGCCCTCAAATTTACAACACCAAAAGCCCTAAAACTAATATACTCCATTGTCCTAAAATCCACAAAACAAAATTCTTAAAATCCTCAAAATCATAACCATAAAAACCCTATTTTTGTGGCCCTAAAACCTCCAAAATTGTAACCATAAAAACCCTAAATCTGTGGCCCTAAAACTCCCAAAATTGGAAGCTCTAACTCTCCAAATTCTGCACTTGAGAGAATGAGAGATGGAGAGAGAATGGGAGAGAGATACTTGATGGTGCGTGAGAGCTTTGACGGCGTGGATTTAAAAATACATCATGGTGGGCCAGAGAGCTTTGAAGCCAGCTAGCTGGCCGGTGCGAGGTCACCTTCCAAACCGCGGGCGTTACACGCATCGGCATAGGAGGCGAGGGTTGGAGCTTAGAGAGAGAGAGAGAGAGAGTAGGCGGGGGTTAAAGTGTGAGGGTTTGGGAGAGGGAATAGGCGGGGGTTGGAGCTTAGAGAGAGAGAGAGAGAGAGAGAGAGAGAGAGAGAGAGAGAGAGAGAGAGCAATCGGGTAGTTTTTTAAGTTTAGGGTAAAAAACTAAAATGCATATATATACTACCCGATTCCGGATCAGGTTGGATCGGGTCAGTCCGGATCCATTCAGATCGGTCGGTTCGGTCCGGATCCACCACGATCCGAACTGGATCCGAATGAATTTCATATCTGAATTACCCAACTCGATCCTGACCGATCTAGGCCGTCAGTTCGGTTTGGATCAGGTCGGATCCACTGGATCGGATCTGTTTTGCCCAGCTCTAATCTCATGGACTTCCACTCCTTTTTTTATGGATAAACTTAATATGTATGTAAGATCCACTCGGACCATTAGATGTATAATCAAGTAATAGGCCTAGTGTCAATAAATCAGGCTATCCAGCAATTCAAATGGACCACACCAATGAGAATAATTAGAAGAGAGACATCCACCCTTGATTTTTACAGGGCCAATCACGACGAAACTTTGAAATCTATTCCAACCATTAGATGTCATACCAAAAGTAAGCCTAAGTCCCAAAAATCAGATTTATATATCATTCATGTGAGCCACACTAGGGGAAACTATTTGGAGAGTGAACCTTTCCATGTACACTGATTCCAATAGTGTGGTCCTCTTGAACTAGGGATGGAGATAAATTTTGAGAACTTACTCTAAAATGGAGTGACATACGTGATGGTCGGGGTTGATTTTACATTAACACCATGATGGCCCACCCAAGCCGTGGCCACTTTCCATGCTAAAATGAAATTAGTAGGCAACGAAAGCATTTACATTAATTAAGAAGAAAGTTTTCAGTAAATGCACAGCTGTTTGGACAAAAATGTAATGTCCAACTAGTTGTGGTGAGCATTATATATATATATATATATATATATATATATATATATATATATATATATATATATATATATATGGGAAAAGGTTCCATAGGGTTGAGCTCATGGGAACTCCCCATGAGGTTGAGCTGTGTGGGCCCCACCATGATGTATGTCAAACATCAACACCGTGCATTTGATAGGTCCCCTTTAAATTACGGGATATCCCAAAAATCAGCCGTATACGAAACTCAGGTGGGCCATACCATCTAAAATCATGTGAAGACATGCCTAAAACATATAAAAGCACTTGGTGGGGCCCACCTGAAATTTGGATGCGTCTGAAACTTGGTCTGACCCCTCATCCAAGTGGGACACATATAATGGATGGGTTGGATTTGTGAACACATCTTGGTGGGCCCAAAACATGATTATGAATGTTTTAATGCAGGGTAACCCCTCTCAACTTTTGTATGTGGTGTGGCCCACACAAGTCACGTATTGACTTAATTTTTAAGCCCTAGGCGCACTATGGAATGCTGCATCTGACTGATGGGATAGATGTTCGACATACATCATGGTGGGGCCCACACAGCTCGACCTCATGGGAACTTCCCATGAGGTCGAGCTGTGTGGGCCCCACCATGATGTATGTCAAACATCAACACCATGCATTTGATGGGTCCCCTTTCAATTATGGGATGTCCCAAAAATCATCCACATATAGAACTCAGGTGGGCCATACCATCTAAAATAATGTGAAGACATGCCTAAAACATATAAAAGCACGTGGGGGGCCCACCTGAAATTTGGATGCGTCTGAAACTTGGTCTGACCCCTCATCCAAGTGGAACACACATAATGGATGGGCTGGATTTATGAACCACATCTCAGTGGGCCCAACAAATGATTATGAATGTTTTAATGGCTGGTAACCCCTCTCAACTTTTGTATGTGGTGTGGCCCACACAAGTCACGGATTGACTTGATTTTTAAGCCCTAGGCCCACCATGGAATGGTGCATCTGACTGATGGGGTAGATGTTTGACATACATCATGGTGGGGCCCACACAGCTCGACCTCATGGGAAGTTCCCATGAGCTCCACTGCATAGAACCTTTTCCCATAATATATATATATATATATATATATATATATATATATATATATATATATATATATATATAAAGTTATATTACCATGCTGGGTATACAATAAACACATATACATATACTTCCACACTCCCCCTCAAGCTGAAGCATGTATATTGATCATGCTCAACTTGTAATACATACAAAGTAAATGGTAATAATGAGCATGGAACATTGCTCCCCCTCAAATAAAACATGGCAAGATTTAGATTTAAGCTTGCATTTCCTTCATCCATAGAATCTTCTCTTCAAGTACACGATCATAAGAAAACTCAATGACAATCGAGCCAATAACATTCTCACAAACATGAGTGCACATCACGTACAACACTCGAGAGAACAAATATAAGGTGAGGGTGCATCACATGCAACTATACTCACAACAAACAACGGGGTGGAGGGACACTCACACCATAAACAAGCCTAAGAAAAGAAGAGAAAATGAACTATGAAGGAAGAACCACCATTTGTAAACAGCCCCATGCAAAGTTGGGTGAAGCATTTCATCAAAATATCTTGTGTGCACTAAATCTTCTAAGCACCATGATGAGAGTATCAACATTACAATCACCACCCACATGATTTTACAAGTCATTTGCAGCCCCACAACAGCAGATCATGAAGAAAAAAAATCTAGCAACAAAACCCACAAAATAAGTGACTACAGCACACGTCTCTCACAAAGGACGTCGTAGTACCCTCGAAGCTCCACGAAACTTCATGAATTTTTTTTCCTGGTGATTGCTCTTGATCAATCGCACCTACCCCTTGGAGAAAAACTGCTTAAACTCCTTTAGAGAAGCATCACAGCAGGACCAAAATCTAAAAGTTTCCAACTTTTTCTTCATTTTTGCTAAAACAAATGAAAAACGGCTCAAAAAATGCAGAAAAATCATCGTTATTCCTCTAAAATCCTGATCTATCATATCTCAAACTTCTGCTTCAAAAAGACTTCATGGTCATACACTGTTGATGTCATCCGTGCACATGGACGACGTCAGCAGTGGGCCCACTACCCCAAGTTGCGACCAGGTCCTGGATTAGACGCTCTAATACCAAGTTGAAATATAAAATAAAAGAAATATGGAGATGAAAGGAGAGAGGAAGAAGAGAGAGGGAGAGGAAGAAACGGTTGTGTTATGTTAAGTCTAAAGACCAACACAAACACCTATACATATATTACTTGAAGGGAAAAGTTACAGTACTCCGCTGGTATACAATAAACACACGCACACACATACATATACATATACATATACTTCCACAACATGCACATAGAGGGAGAGGGAGAGGGAGAGGGAGAGGGAGAGGGAAATAGGAATTATAGGATACATGATGCAAGGTTTTGCATAGCATAGGTGAGTTTGCATTTCTAAATAGTGGGGCCTAGAGTTAGATATTCCACATCGTTGATTTGTCGCATTCTACCATGAATAGACCATTCCCCCAAAAGTATCCCTGGTGGGAAGATTGTCGCAACTAATGATTGGGAGACTTTTTAATTGAATGAACAAAACAAACTGTTATGATTTCCCCACAAAGGAGTGTTAGGGTAAGGTCATCAATGGTGGGATGCAATAGAAAAATAGATTATTGAATCATGGGCACTCATAATTGAAAAACTCCCCACACTATGCAAAGCATCCCATCATGGATCTGATAATCCCTCTTATTGGGAAGAAACATAGCAAGATTTGCTTACAAAGAGGCCCTCCATATGCACCACTGTTGCAGCACATGTTAAAAGACCTCATGAATTTATTTGGGGTGTGAAGGAGGGAGTGAGGGAGATTCTCATGTTCCAACTCGATTTCTTGAAAATCTGACCTGCTGCAATAGAAAAAGAAACTCTCATTTCCCAAAACTTAAAAAAGAGAATCAATCCAAAGAGAGCCCCAATGTGGCAAACAATGACACAACCATGAACAAAAATATAGGTACAGAAAAAAAAAAAAAAAAAAAAAAAAAAAAAAAAGACAAGACTACTGCAATTGTTCACTACCAATTTTTAAATGGCGGCGATTCATCCACTTTAGACATGGCATACATGCATGTAAATCCAGACCATCAAAATCTTGGGGCCCCTACTGATGGACCATAACAAGAATATCACACTAACCAAATGTTCCCAACTACCCAATTGCTGACTATCAAATGGGTGGTTAAAAATAATGTCAAGTTTATAAACTCGATGCCATAACTTGGATAGTTCAGATATTCAATCACTGTGATTTTCAGGAATACTCCATACATAACAGGGCCATGACTTTGTCAATGAGGATTGTTTTACACAAATGTCATATATGTATGGAAAAAAGTGGTGAATCATATATGTATGGAAAAAGGTGGCGAACGTCCACTATATCCAGAATAATGGAGAAGGAAAGAAGAAGAAAAGGAATACCATTAACAAACCCATGAATCCAAATCTGTTCCTTTAGGAGGCGCCATGAGGGTCAAGCCCCATTTGCTTCCTTGTCTTCCCCACAAACAAGTCCCTGGATTTGATCATTCCCGGTATGCAACCGCTAACAGTCACAAGGGGGAACTGCGCCACCGCTTCCTTCCTTCCCAGAGAAACCATTGCAATTGGTGAACTAGCCTTGTAAGTTGCCATCCTGTTCTTGTCACCTTCCTCGATCAATAGCTTTATGTTCTTGGTAACCACCATTGCATGTCTCTGAGCACAGAATCCTTGCTTGATTTCCTTTTTTCGGTTTTTCTTCCATCCGTCAGTGACAATTCATAGAAGCTTATATATATTTATATATTTGAGAGATAGAAGCTCATATATTCACTAAGAAAATTGAAAAAGGCTGCTTATTCTTAGATCCATGTCCTCATTATTGAGTACACGATCCCATGTATAAACAACATAACTGACTCGTGGGACTAGTTTCTAAGCTTTAGCCCATCCAGGAGGTCAGTTCATGACTTTTCCCACCTCCAAATGGAGGAAGGGAGGAGGGAGAGAGTGTGTGTTTGGAGTGGAATTATAAGATACATGACCCAAGGTTTTGTATAGTATAACTGAGTTTGCATATCTAAATAGTGAGGCATAGTGTTGTATATTTCAGATCATTGATTTGTTGCATTCCACCATCAATAGACCATTTGCCAAAGATATCCCAGATTGGAAGAGTCTATCGACTAATCCTTGGGACTTTCTTTCAATTGAATGCCACAAAACTAAAGGTTAAGATTTCTCTGTCAAGGAGAATGTCAAGGCGTGGTCCATCCATGGTGGGATGCAATGGAACAAATTTATTACTAAACCATGGGCCCTACTTATCATAATTGAAAACCTGCCTATACTACGCAAAGCATCCCATTGCAGATTTACTCAATCACTCTTACAAGTGAGACTGACTAACCAGTGAAACAGAATTACTAGTGTTTTTTGTTTTTTTGTTTTTTTGCCAACATTCTCTACAAGTTGGTTTGGCCATGGCGACAGAGACTAGGAACTACACCAATTAGGAGAAGTGAGTTGGTTCAAGTCAAAGGCTCTAAAAGGAGAAACAAGACGCCGAAAAGGATGTGGGAGGAGATAGTAAGAAAAGACTTGAGGACCTATGGTTTAACTGACGAGATCCGTGATATAGTGGAATGGCAAAACGGGATACAGCTAACCCCAATTAGTTGGGATAAGGCTTAGAAGATGATTATGATGATTTGCTACAAGTTGGCTTTAAACGAGTGTGTGAAACCACGGTCGAAGGGTGATGTACTACACCTTTTCTATCTAGCAGTCATCGCCATCTGATTGGTGAACTTCCCGTTGCTCATCAACCATTGGCAATCTGTTACTTTTAACAGTCCATTTGTGGACCAACTACCCAATGACTAGGATTGTCCAAAGGGAGTTTTCTAGCAACATGCCTCTCCATGATGGGGATCCACCAAATGAAAAGTCTAGATAACTAAAAGCTGGCACTCACCTGTACTAGTGCTAGTTGGAGCTAGTGTTTTCAGTATCTTGCGATATCACCGATATATCCCACAATATATCTGTTGTCGTGGTTGGCCGATACAAAACCCAACTTCAATATCCATTTTTCATGGTACCATGAAATATATTGCAATAGATCGTGGATACCGTGATATCATGCAATATATCCACACTACCATAAAAAAATTATTAATGTATCGTGTGATATATCGATATTAAGTGCGATATTGAATGAGATAAAAGGAAACTGGCATTGTTTTGTCCGTTAAAATCCTCAAAAATCGAACGTGCAAAATAAATAAATAAATAAATAAAAATAAAAAATCGCAATACATTGTAAGGTGATTTTGACTAGTCAACTCTAGTTTGTTGGAAGAAAATCTTTGAAATTTCTCCGAAATTGTGATCAGAAGTTTCCTGGGGTTGGACTCTAAAAGGTATGTATTTTTTAGTTTTGATTCTTTTTTTCATTTTTATATGTTGTAAATAGTGTCAAATGGAAAGAAATCCACGATTATTCATATTTTACATGAAAAAATATGGATTTGGAGCTTCGACCTTGAGATTTGGAGAAAAATCGAAATTTATCTAAAATTTCCCAAATTGGTTGCAATCTTAGTGTCTAAACACAAAATCAAACATGTATATAACCTTATCTACACATTTTTACAAGTTTGGAGATTTAAAAAATAATAATTTTTCATTAAAAATAATTTTAAAATGTTAAGAAAATATTTTTTCAAAATCTACAAATATATTTCTAGTTGTCTACTTTTTTTGCTTTTGAATGCAATACTTGTGTTTTCATACATGTCTTCTTATCAAGGTATTCCGTATTGGTAACTTTGTACGTAACCAAGCTATTCCGTAATGGTAACGGCCATCATCATTACCTTTATGATACGGGTCGTAACGACTATTACGGTTACGGTTTCTTCTT